>JADMNF010000174.1:0-70673 GCA_016097085.2 Sporothrix curviconia | reverse complement strand
CATTCCAGAGAACGCGGCGACACCAGTCCGGGCTCGTCCTGGCGGCGCTGAACGCAGGCTACAAGTTCATGGAGCTCCTCGAAGCTGCACAGACGGCTGGTTCACAGCACACAAGTCTGTCGTCGACGTTCTCGAGCGACGGCCGCCGCCGAAACGACCTCCACCACCGCTGCGTTCCCGGCCGAACGCGCCGAGAAACAGGCCAGGAAAAAGGCCTTGAAGGAAAAGGGTCTTCCTACGGCCCGAGATGATAAGCGCCGCCACCCGCCGATCATTACCCGCGTATTCTCCCGGGAACAGAGCAGCTGTCGCCACGGTACCGTCCTCACCCACCTCTACGACTATGTACCCACCGAGGGCCCGCGTCCGCTGTCGGAGCTGCCCGGTTGGCGTCGAAAACGGTCGCCGGCGTGTGCCCGGCTGGTGGCAGAAGCAACGGGCATCCCCTTTTTTGCGCCTGGGCAAGCCACAGTCGCCCCTCCTGTCGCGCGCGCTGCGCTTCAAGATTGCAAGCGGCGCGAGCGCTCGCTGCTGGCCAGTCAATTGATAAAGGATGACACGCTAATTGCTGAGGAAGAGGACCTGTGGGAGGCGTCTCTGGCGCGCGGTCTAACTGAAGCGGGCGGCTCGGGTGCCAAAGAGTTTGCCGAGAGCGTGGCACGAGAGCCGACGTACGTTCTGGCGTCCTAGCTGGCGCGGCGCACCTCAACAGGCTGCTCAACTTGGAGATGGCCGACATGCTGCTGCGGTCGCGGGCGTACTTGCAGATTGTGGACCGGGAGCGCGAGCTGGCCGAGAAGGAGGAAAAGGAGCGCCAAGCATGCAAGCAGCCGGCGCAGGTAGACGGGCAGAAAGGACATCATAAGCTAGGCATAAAAAGATGGCCTTGGTGCTATACCTTGGTATGATTGTAGAACTATACCGGGGCTCTACTATAATCAAGTCGGGCTCTGCGGCTGATCTACTGTTTTTTTCTTTTTCCTAAAAACAAAATCAAGTGTCCTTGGTAAGGACGCTGTTGGCGGTTGCTTGTTGATGCCCAATGTAACCATGCAAGTGCAGTCACGTGCCTCACCCGTTATGGTTCGTGAGCCTAACCTCAATATTGAAGTGGGTTTCGGGGCTGACGATGATGTCCCACCACACAGGACTTCTCATATCTTGACTTGCACCCAGGGACAGGCACAAAACTTCTTGCAAGGGACAGCTTGAATTCCCGCCTTTCATCATATACTTCCATCTCTTTGTTTTCGAGTGGCAGCGCGTCTCGCAACCTCCTGGTCTGTCATTTTGGGGTCGTCTTTCTTCTCGAACACTACCTCGCCCACCTCAACCAACTACTATTACTCCACAACGATGGCGGGCGCCCGAACACATACGGTCGCTGCTCTCCTCGGGCAAATTTAGCGACTTCACGATTGAGTGTGGTGACAAGAAGTTGCGGTCCACAAGTCGATCGTGTGCTCCCAGTCAAAGGTGATCGAGAAGGCAGTCTGTGGCGACTTTGAGGTACAACGCAACCGCAGCTCCTAAACCCTCCTTGTGGCAATGCCGCTAACAATATACCTTGATTGTGTATAGGAGGCCAGAACGGGGGTTCTGTCCCGTGTAGATGACTTTGACCCGGTTGTTCTCTATCGCATGCTGTGCTTCATGTATGGCATGGAGGACCCGCTTCATGCGAAGCTGCCAGAAGAATCTCCACAGATACCTCCACTAAGCAAAGGAGTTTAAAAGAAAACGGGAGTTGGAGGCGGCCGGCGCTGTTATTACCACCGAGGGCAGACCGAGCGTAGGGAATAAGCTCCTCGCCTACGTGCGGCTGAACGCATTGCCGACTACTACGATGTGCCGGGCTGGGCTTCTCGACCGTGGAGCCAAAATCAAATACTGTCTCATCCACAGGTGGAACACCTCTCACTTTCTTGAGGCTGCCGACTTGACCGCCACCTCCACCGGGGACTGCAATCTTCACAAAACTCCTTGCTAGGATGGCCGTGGATCACATGGAAGAGCTGCCACCTTGTCCAGTGGTTTGATGGGCTGTTCAGCCTGGACGGTACTCGAAGGTTTTCTTGCAAGGTAGCGCCCTGCGGATCCAGGATATCGGGGCCCTTGTGAACAACATCCATCCGTCACAAGATCTCGGATGCTCGAGCTGGACATCAAGAGCTGTCTTGCGACGCTGGAGGCAACCGGCGCGTGTAGCCGATGCTTCACCCAATTCAACGGCTACATCAAGACGTCTACTCACAGAGATTATACCGGCATTCCTGCAGGCGAGGCTCCTATGACTGAAAGACTTACACTGTCAGCTGCAAGAGCTGTAGTTTCATGACGTGTAAAATCAAAACGCGAGGAATAATTCTTTAATGAGCGAGGAGAATGGATCTAGAAGACCAGAAGACCAGATTGAATACAAACTGATTTTTTTACCGAAAACAATATGAAAAAAAGTAAAACAAATGTGAAGGCTACTGTTTTTATTTCCATCTACTGTTCAAAGGACAATCAATCATCGTCCTGGCAATCTCACTTCAAGGTGCTAGAGTTTTTCAGTTTACGGTCACATCGGTGGTTGCTTGCTTTGTGCTTGCGTTCAGGACCGACTCAAAACTCGCGGGAATAAACAGACCGGACCGGTTTACCTCGTGCACTCTTCTCTTCACCGTTATTTTGTTTTTTTAAAGCTCCTTATCTCTTTACTGCTTCTTCATCCACCCTTTAATATCTTCTTCCTTTTCTTCCTCACTACATCGACAAATCGAAAACCGCCTCCTCTCGGCCCTCCATGGCTGACCATATCAGGGCGTTGCTTTCCTCTGGACAGTATAGCGACTTTACGATTGAATGCAAAGGCCACTCGTTCAAAGTCGACAAGTCCATTGTGTGCTCGCAGTCTCCCGTTTTGGACAGGGCTGTCTGTGGAGAGTTTGAGGTACGGTTCCTGCATCTATGTTTGCGAGTCTATGCTAACAATGATGATGAACGCATAGGAGGCGAAAACAAACATTGTCAATATCGATGCCTTTCAACCAGAAGTTGTCTGGCGGATGTTGTGCTTCATGTATGGCCTGCCAAATCCGCTCGATGCCAAGTTACCTGAAGAGCAGTACTCCGAGATGGACGATCTCTCCTTGCCTCAAGATGAAGACCCGAATCACCTCAGCGAAGACTCCGGCAAAGACTGCAGCGAAAACTGCAAGAAAAATCCTCTTATCCTCCACGTGGAAACAAATGCGATTGCAGACTACTACAACGTCACAAAACTAGCGGACCTTGCAATTGAACAGATTGGAAAGTGCATGGAAGACGCAGGTGACTACACCATCGACAAGTTTCTCGAAGCGGCAGAAATAACGTCCGCAGGAACGGGCGATGCAAAGCTCCACAAGCTGTTTGCCGAAAAGGCCGTGGACTGGCAGCGACCAACGCCCCCATGGATGGGCTGTTCAGCCTCAAGGGATTTACGAGGATATTCCTGAAGGGGAGTGCTAAAAGGGTGGCCGGGTTGAAAGAAGAGGTTCTTAGAGTCAACCTGGAAAAGGCGGCAGGCTTAAAAAGGAAGGCCCCGACAGTCAAATCAAAAACAGGGACATATACGCCTATGGGACCAGAAAGACCAGCCCGAGCCGTTTAATTCACTTTTGATGTAACTACTTGTGACATTGATTTCATGGTAGGCTCTGTACTGATGCCGTTCAAACAGCAGCCAGATACAGTGGGGAAAAGGCGAAAGAAAACTGGCTACGGCTTTCCAAAAAAAAAAAAAAAAATTCAGCTGGTTGATTTTTGTTTTACTTGTCTGCAGGGCTACCGTGACCATGTCGGAACCAAGGAACAAAGATGGCATCGGAGTCGTGCTGATGGGGCCCACTGCTAATGATGGTGATGGCGACGGTGTTGAGGACGATGCCGATGACAAAGGTGATGCCGATGATACAGCCAAACAGGGTATGACTGGAGCTCTCCTTGCACAGGCACTTAGCATAGCAACTGCAGAGATGCTTGCCAAAGCCCTCTCTGACAGCGCAGGACATGATCTCGTCAGGCGTGAAAATCGCACAGGCCGCCAAAGTAGTCGTGAAAAATGTACTTTGTCAAGCCCATGTCGAGCGTGCCGGTGACATTACTAGCAACTATAGGCGATGCCCAAAATTTGAAAATGTCAATAAAGAATGATTCTTTCCACTCGTATCCGTGATTTGTTTTCATCTGCAGGGGTCTGTTAATGATCTGTGCGAGGGTGTCGTTGGGAATTAATGGCTTCTCCTTAATCATCTCACTATTACGTCCTGTACTCAACAATCATTGGTCGAATGGTCTAGTTGGTTATGACGGCGCCTTAACACGGCGCAGGTCCACGGTTCGATCCCGTGTTCGATCATTTCTTTTTTGCTCTTGTGGGCATTGTTCTTCATTTACTTCATTTACATGTACTTATCATTTTGCTTTTCTTCCACTTCTTTTTTTAAACACTTCCTTTTTTTCTCTTGCGTTTCATTGTAAGGATAGAGGGGCTTGGTCACAAGCTTATCGACTTAAAACAAGCATCATGCGGTCGCGACTTACACAGCCTGTAGATAAAGACCAGCATGAAGCGCCTGCAACAATTCTTGGTTTCGAAGATGGTTCTCTTTGTTCTTGTCTGGCCAAGCAGGAATATTTGTATATGTATATGTGTACGGAGAATCTTGTAAGTGATGGGTAGGGGTGTGCTTCTTCCGCCCCGGAACCTGACGATCATTGTGTGTCTTAGAGAAGACACCGCACGAGAAACCTGGGGGTGTAAACGGTGTCTTTTCCACCGCTAAAATCAAACTAACAAGAATCTGCTCCATATGATTCAAGCAGTCATTAACAGTAAATCTTGGAGATGAACATCAACTGCTGGACCTACAACCACTCTCTGGTGGGGACAAATATGTGCCCCCTGGTGAGATACTAAGGTCAGTTATATCTACGTTAACGATATTGACGAAACAACCACGACTGGCATATTTTTTCGTTGCTAGCCTCTCAAAAAAAGTATCACTACGATGGTGGCAGGTGGGTGGTGACCCCAGAAAATCGACGGAACTCGTACGCATGACACTGTATTTCGGCATCTCTTTCTCACGGGGAGAAATGTATGACACTTGAGTCCCTTTTTCCCAGTCTCCGTTAAATTCACCTTTTTTGTATCCATAGGTCTGAGAGGGCGTGCATAATAGCACACTCTCGCACACCCTCCTCGATTGGGCACATACCGCGTATTTGCAAAAGCAAATGGCTGCGCACGGAACCCTTTCAATTTCAAATTTCTTTTCTTTTTCTTGGCTTTCAGCTCGTATGAAAGCCACTTGATTTTTTTTCAAACTATTGACATCTACGGCTCCTTTCAAGATATTGTGGCGTTTTTTTTTTTTTGCACGGACCTAGATCCTAGTCTCTTTCAAAAGAACTGCGTCTGGCAAGTGCCATTTTGTTTGTTTTTCTTCGGGCGTTCAGCTGGTCCTTATTTTCGTTCTTTTTGAACTCCATAGTGCCTGGTAAAAACACCATAAGAACCCGAGGACCCGTTCATACTCATAGAACAAACCGAAAAAAAGAAGCGTTGCTACTAGCTGCTCCAAACAGTTTTCTGGAAAATTTCGGTGGGTCGACGTTAAACGGCACTACCGTAGATGGCGCTTAAAAAATGCGAAGGACCTGATTCTTGGCCTACCAGCGCGTTAAAGAAGCCGTGATGGAGCGCGCCGAGAGTTGGAAATAGTAGAAATGCAAGAGGGGAAACAAAAAGAGTAAAGAAACAAGAGAAGACTACACCCTTCTGAGCGAAATGACAAGATAAAAAATTCTTGGAAAAGGGAAGTAAGATGAACAGAAAGAAAAAGGAGCACGCTCGGCGAATGTCAAAAGTACCCGCAGCAATATGGCACACAAGAAAAGAAAATGAAAGCCATATGAGAGGGGAAAGACACTGCCAAACATATGCACAGAGGACAAACTGGGCATGTGAGTCGGGTGCTACGAGAGCATGAAAGTACAATATCTGATATCGGGAGCAGAGGTTCACGAGACCGCCCAACAGTGCCAACAGGGCCAATAGTAATTACAGATCAAATAGTTTCACGACGAGGTTTGAAGACGTTTGCGTTGCACCCAGCTAACCGTTGGCGGCTGACCCCTGGATTAGATCATAAAAGAAGGGGAAGTTTTTAAGCGTTTATTCTCCCTTGAAGCGCGATCGGTCGCGGTATATTCTGCCTCTCGGCTGATTGCGGCCTGCTGTCTATGGCTCCTCCTGGCTCTTTTTTTTTCTGCTGACTTTGACTGCTTTATTTTCCGAGCCAGCCGAGGGAAGGACGTGCGTTGTGGACCTGCGTCGTAGGCTGTGGCTTTTTGGGGAGCTATCGAATTTCGATTCTTGTCTAGCACCGTATTTTTGAATGCTCTATCGAAAAGAGCGCCCAAAGCGTCCCAACAACACGGATGCGGCGGCCAGCTGGGTGAAAACAAAGGCGAGGAGAGATGAAAGAGCGGAAAAAATAAAGAAGAAGAAAATAAATGAAAATTAAAAAAAAAAAATGAAAAGGGGAGAATAAAAATGAAATAAAGAATTCGCCCAGACTGTAGTTTAGCGCCAGATGCGGACTGGGATTGTTTACTTGCAGTGTTCCGTACAAGGTGAGTGATAGCCTTTTTTGAAGTTTGTCCACATCTATGTCCACACCTATGTCAACAGCTCGAGATCGGCGAGCCTATTTGTATTTATTGATTTTCTTTTTCCATTTTCCTACAGACACACCCGGACTCCTCTTTCGCCTGGATGGTGCAGTGTGCGATTTAAAGAGGGCCAACGGCAACGACCCTTGATATAAACGGGCAAAACGAGACCCTTTGCAACGTCCACGCCCTTTCTGCCCCTTCCCGCAGCCGAGAAAAAAAATCAAACGAGACCAACATTCAATAACGTCGTCGATGGCTTCACGAGACGCCTAGAAAGGAAGTGGGGTGACATGGGGTCATCAACAAAGAGCACCAGGATGGCCACGACGGGAACGGAGGCACCCTTGGCGAGCTGATGCCTTCATGGACTCTTGTATGGGGTGCACACGTGTATATATCATGGCAACAGTTCCGTTCACTCATCTCTTTAAATATATAGCCAAGATCCTTGACAGCTTCTACCTCCACCACATCTCTCCCCCCTTCCTTACTTTTTATTCTTTCTTTTCTCTCCCTCCTCTCTCCTCATCCACACCTCCAAAGCACCTTACCATTGTGCCCCGTCCTCCCACACATCCACAATGAAGTTCTCCAACCTTCTCCTCCTGGCCGTGGCCTGTGCTGAATCGGCAGTTGCGTCGCGCTGCAAGCCCAAGCCGACACCCTCGTCGACGTCTAGTGTGTCTACACACTCGTCCGCCTCTACCTCACCCAGCCACTCTTCTTCTCCCTCGCCTTCACCCTCCCCCTCGTACTCTCCTTCCCAATCATCCGCACCCAGCTCGGGCCAGAGCTCGGAGCCCAGCACCTCGCACTCGATGACCCAGCCCCCTCGTCGTCGTCGACGTTCCACACCTCCACCAGGACCGCGTCGTCGACCTCGTCCATCTACAGCGAGCCGGCTTCTGACTGCCCGGACCTCCCTAATGGCAACTTTGCCTCGGGCCAGCTAGGGTCCTGGTACAACTCGAACCAGATGACGACAGAGTATTACATTCGCAACGAGAGCCCGACCGCAGGCGGCTACGCTTTTGCTATGACGCCCGACCAGACGCAGTTTGCCCAGATCTACATCAACCAGAACCTGCCCAGCTGCGGCCCAGTCCCGTATGCTGCCGTGCTCCGTGTCCAGTTCGCGTACATGTTTACGGCGCGTCCACGGGCTGCCAGATCAGTGTCGCAGTCAACCAGGGTGGCCCGTGTGATTGCCACGGTCTTGCAGACGGGCCACACTGCCAATACCTGGTACACCTACTCGGGCCCGGCCACAGACGTGACGCTCGGCTATACGCGCTCTTTACTGTGGAAATGTCCGCGAGTCTAACCGGCCAAAAACTTGGCGGGCCCAAAAGCCCTCTTTTCTGTGGGGAAATGGGGGCCTGCGAGTCTAACACGGCCATGGAACCCCCCTGGGTGACGAAATCAAGGCATACGCTTAAAGGATAATTTTCTACTTCCCTATTCCGTGTTCCCTGGGGATTTTTTTCTTTTTTTTGTTGCTTTTGTCAAAGTATAGTCGGGGTCCCACGGGATATAGTGAAAATTTGTGCATTGCATCATAATGAAAAGATCTACATTTTAACGTTTAATCATTTTTTTCCACTATTTTCATTAGACATCCACTTTTTTTCCAACGTTCATTTAATGTTTATAACCGAGATCCTTTGGCATTGATAAATTTTTCACGTATTTTTTATACCTTTTTTCTAAACCCGCGGGCCACAAAATTCTTTTCTGGGGAAAAAGAAAAAACCGGGAAAATTCCCCATTTTCCCATCAAAAACTTTTAAAGGGCTTGGGAAAACCCCCAAGGGACCCGGCCCGCATTCTGGTCCTCCCCTATCTTTAAAAGACCCCCCAAATGAAAAGTATTTCAGATAACTTGGGAGGAGATTTTGTAGAAAAAAAGGACGGGGGGGAAGGGGGCCCACGGGGACTTTGGGAAAAAATAAAAGGGAAAAAAAATGTAAAGTAGGCCGGTAAAAACCCCGGCGATTTTTAAATTTTTTGGAATCCCGTGCCGTAAAAAAAGGTCTCATATGGCAACCCCCAACCAAATATAGCGACGGGTTTAATAGAAAGGAAATTTTCGGGGCCCGCGAAAAATTGCGGATAGAGGGAAAAATAAAATTAAATATTGGGGGGGCCGAATGCGAAACCCCGAAACGACAGCTGAATTTGTTCCCCTAAACCCCCAAAAATTTCCCCTCAATATTTCGTAATTGGAAATACGCCCGTTGTTCCGCTCCTACGTCCGACGACCATGTCGTATTGCCTGTTGGCCTTTTCAGCTCTTTTAGTTTGGCTCTCGGTTCTACGTGGCCCCAGACTTTTTCTGGAGCCAACGCCCCATGTTTTCAAGGCTTTTCGTTGCTCCCTACAATACAAACTTTAAGACGTTCGGTTGCTGGAAACTCCTAAAATAATGCAATCTCAAAAGACCGCCAAGAAAAAGCATTCGACCGGACAGAGTTCAGCCAAACTTTGTCCACTCTGGTTGCCACTGGTGTTTCCTGTGGATGTCCCTCGTGGTGCCGGGCATGCCGCAGGGAGGGTTTCAAGGCTATCCAAGAGACTTGCGAAGCTCTGCATTAGTTAAGGGGAGGCGTCCCGACGAGCTGGACTTCAATATCTCGGGTGTCCGTTTACTTCTTTCCCCGAAATAGCCGCGCCGTCTCGACAGGCTCGGCGCAAAATCGGCCGGCCTGTAAACCATCTACTGAAGATTGGGACTGGTGCGTATTTCACTGTTTGATATGTAATACAGACAAGACAGACGCCGCCCTGTCCTTTTTCTCTTTACACGTGAGGGTAAACAAAGAAAATGTATTCTTCATAATAAATTTAATATTGTGGTAAGTAAAATAAAAACATAGAAAACAAAAAGAAACCAAAATTATATTTAAAATAAATAAATAAATAAACACTTTTCTGAAAATTACACTTTCCAAAAACTGAAAATTTGTAAGAAGAGTTCTTCTACAAATATCTGCAGAGAATGGAACGTACTCAGTTGAGGGCTATTATTCTATGATAAAGGCACTTTCAATAAACCTCGCAGAGCAAAACACATCACGTGATGGAATCGCACCTATGCAAGTCCAAACGAGACGGCTGTGACGGTCACGTGAGCTGCTTAGCTGCTGTAAAAGGTGTCTTATCTCTACCGCTCATAATCCAATCAAAGACCAGGAAACGCCCCACTTTATGTGCACCTGCATCCTCTCCGTCGGCCCAGCCGTCTTGCAACCCCCCCTGTAGTCATCACGAAGACGCGGCCCTGCCGCTCACACGATATTCAAGCCATGTCCGACATGTCATTCCTGTCCACAATGCCGGCTACTCCTGCAACCCCAGTGTCGTCGTCTGCGCAGCGAAAACGGCACGGCGCGTCTTACAGGCCTGTGAGAACTGCCGCGCAAAAAGACGCGATGCCCGGCGAACGGCCGCGCTGCTCGACGTGTAGCCGTCTGGGCAGGGCTGCCGGTATCCGGCCATTGAGACATTTGGCGAGGAGACCCAGGCCCAGGCCAGTATGACCCACGCCATGGCTCTGGTGATGGATGCCGCACAGGCTTCATATATCCGGCGGCTGGAGGATCGCCTCGCGCGGCTAGAAGCCAAGCTGGATGCAAGTCTCGAGAACAACCGGCAAGACAGGGTCGATGCAAGCGGATCACCACGGCATGCAACGGCCTCTCGCCGAGGTCACTCGGATCTGACCATAATGTTGACGGGCCAGGCACGCACATTGGCGCCGTGCCAGACTCTCCCCTCGTGTATTGAGATCTCATGATACTCTCCCGCCTCCATCTCGCCCAAGCACAACGCCATTGTTGCCATCCACCAGGTCATCGCGGAGGCTATCCGGCGTGTACTTTCGCTGCTGCCACCGCCAGCCGCGTGTGGCTGTTTGAGCCAAAAAGCAGGCTGTCGATCAAGTCTCCGGATGCTGTGCTTTTCTGCGTTCTTGCGCTGAGCACGCAGCACTCGCCTGAGGCATGCAACGGCCTCTCGCCCGAGCCTCTGCCGAGCCCGGCCGAGTACAACGATGCAGCCCGGCGGCCATCCTGCACGACATTGGCAACACGGCCGTGGACATGGCCACGATGCAGGCGCTCTGCTCCTGTCGTTCTCTAACCTCGTTTGTGGCGACGTGCAGCTGGCCTCGTTCCACGTGTCTCTGCTGGGCAACCTGATGCAATGCGCCGGCCTGGACACGCACCGCTTGCCGGACCGCACACCACTGCTCGAAAACCAGCGCCGGCTATACTGGAGCGTGCAGATGGTGGCTGTGCTGTGCGGCGCGCCCATCAAGATTCCGTCCACGTACGACATCACATCGCCGTCGTTTGTGGTGCCCATGGAGACGAATGCCACCGCCACGCGTCGATATGCCAACGACAACCAGCCCGCGCCGCTGCTGCCGCTCGACCCGCCGAGCATTGACATCCGCCGGCCCGGGACCGCGGCGGAGAGAGCATCGCCGCACATTATAAGCATCTGGCTGCACATGGTGCGCAGTGCCAGCCTCTGGGGCCTCGTGCGTGCCTATGTCTGGCGCTGCCACCACGAACAGCACCACCCCCGGCCACGGATCCTTCCGCTCGTCCGCCCTGGCACCCCGACGCCGACTACACGGCCATCCACGCGCAGCTGTTTGACATGGAGGGCGCGTTCCCGTGATGTTTCGCTATGACGCGTCGCGCTTCATGGACCGCCCGTTGACGAGCTGCTCCGCCACCGCGACTTTTGGCTGCCGTGGATGAAGATCCAGGTCACGTACCACACGATCCATTGCGGTGCTCAACCACCCGTTCTTGTACTCGCCGCGCGTGTCGCAGACGCGTCCCGGCGGGCCCAACTCGTTTTGGAAGACATCGACGGACCTGGCGCTGCTGCACAGCACGTGGATTGCGCGCATCCTGGGCATGGCGCATAAGAAGGGCCTGCCCATGTCGGACCCGTTCTTTGTGTATGCGGCGTCGGTGGCCATTACGCTGCACCTGTACTGGTCGCGGGCCGCGGACCCGAGCATCCGCACCGCCGCAGAAAAGTACATTATCGTCTGCCGGTCCTTATCGCCGAGCTGGCAGGCCACTGGCCCGTGTGCCGAAATATGGTGAGCAAAGCGGGCTGCTATGCACTTGATATGGTGTCTGTGGCGGAACTCCCATGACTGACAACAATAGGAACACGACGTGAACAGTTGATGAAGCTGTCGGCATCTTCACGGCCAACGCCGGCCGAGGCCTCATCCTCTTCAACAGCACAACAGCCGCCTGCGTCGTCACAAACGTCAACCACATTGGCGGACAACATCTCGCTGATTTGGCGGATTCTGGACTTTGCCGCCTTCCAGCAGCCCGGTGCGTCCCTGGGCCAGAGCCTGTTCCGACCGTCACTGCGGGACAGCCTGCAACCGCGTGCTGCAAGTCCGCAGCCAATGGATCTCGAGGACCCCCAAGTCGAGTCGCCGCCCAAGGACTTTCAGACATCGACTGGCGACTATGCCGCACCTCCAGACTGGTTCACTCCACCAGATATGCCTGGTGCTACAGGAGCGACACCTGCGGCTGTGCCGCCCATGGAGCTGCCGGTGGACGACGACCACCAGTGAACCGTTGATGTGCAGACGGGTCACACGGCCCCCCACTGTACACATTGACCACACGGCCTCCCACACGGTCACGCCGGCAACACGATGGACGACCTGTCTATCTGGACGACCTGGGAGACGACACAGCCAAACGATGCGCACCATCGATGATCTTTGACCGTTTGGCAGTTGTTCCTGAGCCGCAATGCACCAGACTATTCACGCTACGCTGGTGGATGATTGGGGGACAATTTGTAGGTGGGCTTCTTCGTACTTATCAAAGGACATTGTTATTAAACCAAACTGAAAAAAAATTGTTGATACACAAATTACATGCTGCTTGCGGAATCGGGCCTTACCCAGAGTTTCAGCAGGCCCCGTCTTTTCCGGTAACGGATCTTTGCCTGGCGGGGCACATTGTCCACCTCTGCCGGAGCGTGGCCACGTCTCGCCTTCTTTCCCCAGCTCTGCCCTGTACATTGGGCCGCCCTATCGTGGTCAGCATGAATGATATTATAATATATATATAATATTTAAAATAAAATAAACGGAGACGAGGCGACTTACCGCCGGTAGACGCCCACGTAGAGGTAGTCTTTGGTGCTCTGCAGGTTGCAGTGCCTGTCCGGCCGGCAGCACAATGACGTCGCCCACCAGAAGCTCAATTTCCTGGCCCGTGCCGTCGGGTCGTCGCTGCCGCAGCCCACCAGCATCGTCGACTCGCCGGCAAACACGCCGTAGCACTCGTTTGCACCATTGGGGTGGAAAGGTGGCGACGCCAATGTGGCCCCACGTGCCCTTTTTCCCAGGCTGTGCTTCGAGAAATGCAGTTGTCTTTCCCTTCGGACGCAGGCAGCGGAGGCACTGGCGGTAGACGAGACGGGAAAGGCGTTGTTGGTGCGTGCTGGTTTGCGCTTCAAGTAGTATGTCTCAGGTTCCAAACCATGGTGATGCTATGGTGTCGTTGATTACGACTTGTGGGACCAAGTAGTGGCGTGATGAGATCGGGCTTTTTTTTATTCCAAATTTTGTTTATTATATACTATATTGATGCTCGTATCTTGCTTTCGCAATGCTATAATAACAGAGATAGATGGTTGGAGCAAGATCGATCAGTGACGTCGGATCGGATAAGCGGCGAATCCGCGCACGTGAGCTCTCCACACAACCGAAACACCCCCGAATATTTAGTGCACTTACAACCCAAACCCACTTACAGCCACACTTATAGCACTTTAGAAGACACACGGTTCAACCGACATTGGCCGGCGGAGAAACCGGCCTCTTGCGCGTCTTCATGCCATCCATCTGATAGCATCGTCAAGACGTGTGTTTATTTTCAATCTATAAGACATAAGAGCTTATTTCGTAGTGGTGTTGCAGTTATCTTTGACGAGGAGAAGGCTGAATCCACCCTCGAAACGCGCAACGGCAGATAACAACAACAACTCATCAACACAACAACATGGCGTACGACACTTCATCACGCATTGCTATTGTGGGCGGCGGTTGCTGGGGCATCTCTACCGCGTACCACCTCGAGAGGGCGGGCTACACCGACATTACTGTGTTTGAGCGATCCGCTGAGCTGCCATCTCCGCAGTCCGCCGCCAACGACCTGAACAAGATTGTCCGGGCCCAGTATGCAGACGATTTTTACACAGACCTGGGCCTGGTAAGTTCTGTTCTGCATCTGTTTTGGGTCACTTTTATCTCGTGATCCAATACAAAGTGTGTCTAAAGAGAGCTGAATAGAGGGGCACAAGAGTGAGCTTAGCGAGAGCCGGAAATGCAATCCACACCGCTAACAGCAACAAGGCAAGCTATTGGCAGAAGTGGAAAAAAGGAAGAACTGGGCACTCGTACTTCCACCAGACAGGGCACCTTGTCCTGCTGTCGGGTCTATGCAGGCGAAAAGGCGAAGGGCATCTTTTGAGGCGCAGCAAAAACCGCCCAGACCAACCCAAGCTGAGCCCACATGTCACCAAGCTCAGCGGCCCGAGGAGATGCGCGAGTACTGCTGGCAGCTCACCGGCCCGCTCACCAACTTCCGCAGTACTTCAACCGCTCCGAGGGCTACGCGCACTCGGCCAATGCCGTCAAGGGCATTGGCGCCAAGCTCGTCAAGCGTGGCGTGAGAAGTTTGTGCTGGGCCCTGAGAAGGGCACGGTGACGAAGCCTCGTGTATGCGGGCGATGGCCGGCGGTGCAACGGGTGTCAAGACGCAGGACGGCACGACACACAACTTTGACCTCGTCGTGTGCGCGCTCGGGGCGTTGTGCCCTCGCTCGTGCCCAAGCTGGGCACCTTCAGCGTGGCCCGTCTGCTGGTCCGTGGCCCACATCCAGCTGACGGCCGAAGAATGTGACGTCCTGCGCGGGCATCCCCGTTGTCAACGCCATGGACCTCGGCTTCTTCTTCGAGCCCGACCCGGAAAACGCGGCTGCTCAAGCTGACGCCGCTCCGGTGCCGGCTACAGCAACTTTTCCGGCACCACGGTTGCTTCCCAAAACACGTGCCTGCCGCCGCTCGCCAGCGGGGATGTCGGCCAGGACGCTGCCCTCGGCCAACTACGTCCCCGAGGCCGACGAGGCCCAGATGCGCCGCCTGCTGCGCGAGACCACTGCCCTGGCTCGCAGACCGCCCTTTGTCCACAAAGAAGGTGTGCTGGTTCAGCGACAGCGCCGACTCCGACTACTGCATCGACTATGTCCGCCAACACCGACCGCGTCGCTCGATTGTGCTGTCCGGCGACAGCGGCACGCTTCAAGATGATGCCCGTCTTTGGCAAGTGGGTGCGCGAGCTCCTCGAGGGCGGCTCGCAGACTAACCCGCGCTGGACCTGGCGCAACGTGGACCCGGCCAAGTCAGGCGCGGACTGGGGCGGCGATGTATCGTGGCGATTTGGCGAGGCGGCCGAGACGAGCGATATTGTCAAGGAGGCAAGACCAAGGGAAGCGAAGATGTGAGAGAGAGGAGGGTGAGGGAATCTGGACATATCCGAAAACCGCAATGGAAAGTTGATGAAAAGGAAACGAAAAGTAAATGAAAACAAGCACGAAGACAAACTACCAGAAGAATGGGGAAAAGAGGGGGAAAAGCGAGAGACGTCTGGTTAGTAATACGTATCCACAGAGTAGCCAGCCTCGCACAATTCATCGTTTAGCCCAAGCAATTATTAAGCATACCACAAGAGTATGATTTTGAGCGCACGCACAATAAAAATACATAAGCACCAAAAAAAGGCAACTGAGAAAATATCGGAAGCTAAAAAATGCCCTCGCAGCTTCACTTTTTCCAAGGCCAGCGCACTTTTCCCAGCTGCCCTGCAGACAACTTTCCCGACCAGCATACTTCCTACAACACCCACAGCTCATCATTTCCATCTCTGTACCTGGCCACTTCATCTGAGAGATGATGGATTCGAATATTGTTCGCGGCGGAGTCATGAAGGACGGCTCAGCACCTCCACAGTGTTTCACGACGACCGTTCCACCGCGGATCAACGCGGATACCTACATCCTTGCAGCTGCCCATCCAAGCATTGCAGAGGCTGCTCCGACCAAAGATGGCTGGTTCTTGTCAGATTTCTATGCGTTCAATCTGCTCTTCAAGGGCCTCGGCCGGTCCCAGACGTGGCTGACTGCCAGTTGTACGTTCCTTTACAAGAAAAACTTTGCTTGGGCTGTGTGCGTGTTTCGTTTTCACGGAAGAACAATGATAATTAACCTTTTGACATAGATCCAAAAGAAGATTGTCGCGAAATATGGCCCCTTGCTTCACGGCAATCCCTTTGAGGACAGAAAGGTTGTCCTCAGCAAAGACATCATCGACAAAGAGGAGATCACGCCCGTCACCCTCGCGAAGCAGCCTGAGCTCATCGACACTTTCCTGCACACACTGGCGGCTATCACGGGAGAAGCCAAACGCAACCGTGGCAATGTACTTCCTTATGTATTCTGCCACGGCATGGAAGATGGCCACGAATTGGTGCTGTCCGGAAAAAGAGCCGGGCAAAAAGGAGGCGCAAAGAACGTTCTATCCATCACTCGCCTCCGAGGTGCACTAGAGCCATACGTTCCCGTCTGCCTACTGACCACCGCGTGCTACTCGGGAGGATGGACGGTGAACCGAGATATCAATATCACAACAATGACTGCTGCAGCGGAAGACGAAGTTTCTCTTTCATGGCCGCTTCACAGAGCGTTGGCCGAGTCTCAGGATCCGTTTTTGTCAGCTCGAATCGTCGATGCTCTGGCCTCGACAGCCGAGGAGATTTCAAATAGTGCTGGCTACAACAACGAGGGCATCGGCCGACACTTGCTTGACGACAATGGACCAAAAAACTGCCGCGAAACTCGAAACGCCAAAACGTACAATGAGTTTTGTCGTTCGGTTTGGGAGTCGTGCACAAGTCGATTTTCGCATGTGGAAGAGAGCATAAGTTTACGTTCTCGGCCCAGAATGACGAATGGTGCCTCCCTTGGAACCAGGCAACATCGGTGCCCCTCGCCTCCTTTGCGGATCGTGGAACAGGCTGGAGACATATCCCTACACGGGGTCCGAAGAAGCCTCGACCTCAAACTTGGATCCTTCTCCCTCCAATCCTACATTTCCTTGCAGAGCATCTTGGGAATATTCGGCTGGCCAGCATGCCGTCACAGGACGACGACACTTCCCGTGTCCATAAGCGAGGAAAACCTCACGAGACCGACGACCAGCTGGATGATCCGTCTGTGTTTGGACAGCTACTTTCGATGCCTTTATCGACAAGACGTTGGCGAGATGGTCCGCCTTTGGCGCCTGACGTGGCCCAGGTGACGAGAATCGTGGCTATTGGCATGTGGAACGTTCCTTCATGACGCGCTGTGCTGAGACGGGAAAGCTCACATACACACCAATCCGATGACGGAAGCGGCGACGATGATGATGGATGACGGAAGGCGTGCGACTACTGCAATGATCTCAAACCTTGCTGACATGCTTGAGTTTCGAACTTCAAACATGGCCCAGGTTGCCGAGCATATTCTCACAGAGCTGGACCTCCCGCGCCCAGCAAGAAAACACTGCTCTTCTGGAATCAGTTCCCTCTGGGAGATACAAACCAGCGACAACCCTTTGTTCGGCTTTGATGGCGATGTCTTTGCGCCTACGCAAAGAAAAAGACCGCCTGTGGGAATTCATGAGCCCACGACATTTCTTTGGACGGTTGACTCCGACGCTCTCACAGGGACCGGGCTTCACACGATTTCATTCGATATATCATGGCATCTGTCATCGAGGCACGCCTCACCAGTGTCAACGAGGAGGAGCGAGTCATGGGCGGCATATTAGATCTCATCGACAGGACCCAGAAGTTCTACGAAGACATAGCACGTGCCGATGCCGAGGTGCAAAGCAAGTACAGAAAACACTTTGGTCGTTCTCTTTTGCGGTAGGCCCGCACGAAGATTGATAGGTTATGAGTGTTGGGCACTTCTCTTGTCCTCGGACTGCTCTCCATCGTCGCTCTTACCTGATAAAAATACCCGACATGTTGATTCTGTGCTTTTGCGCCTCTGTGTCCATTTATTTTTCTTTCTCCCAACCGGTCACTTTTGTTTTACTTTCCATCTTTTATTTCACAGTGGAGTTTTGCGGTTTGCCGGTGTTTTTTTCTTCTAGATACCAATGCACAATGATTTGAGTTGACACGGTTCATTTCTTCATGATGCTCATACCGTGCACATTTATGAGACGTGTCGAAACTGTACTCTTCCTTCGTATGTTTGGCATAAAGCTGCCATCAAAGTGACCAACGGCTTAGATTCCTCAAATGCTATTCAATTTCAGCCACCATGCACGCCGTCCCGTTCTTCTCGGCTACGACATGCCACTTGCGCTCTCCGGCCTCTGTTCTACCCTCCGCCTTGGTCCGCACCTGGTACGGCTGGCCCGCGTAGATGGGCGGACACGGCACGGTAGGCAATCTTCTTCACGGAACGGCCGGCCACCGAGCCGTGGCAATCCTGCCAGTAGTTGAGCAGGTTGATGAGGTTCAGCGGACCGTGCACAACCAGCCCGGCATGCGACTCAACTTTGTGCGTCCAGTCCTCGTTGTAGTGGATCTTGTGGCCGTTGAACGTCAGGGCCGAGAAACGGAAGAGCCCGACAGGGACCAGGTAAACGACCGCACGAGACCGCCGCCGTCAGTCTGGTGGTCCTCGACCGAAGAGACAGAGTCGCTATTGGGCAGGAACGGTGGCGGCTGGGCGGCTTGTAGGTCGGCTGCGGTCACAGCTGGCCGGAAGATCCACGACCGGCGGTCCACCACGGCTAGGCCACGCGGGCTCCACAGCTCCTTTTCAACCTCGACCAAGACCATGCCCGCCCCTGTGGACTTGCTCGTCTTGGGCGTAGCGCTCAGCAGCCGCGTGCGCTCCTCGACCTCGTCGCCGACCTTGATGATCTGGTCACCGCCGCCACCGCCACCACCGCCTTCTTCTCCGCCCTTCCACTCCATGGCACCACCGGCCCACATGCGCCGCGAAAATGGTGCCGGGGCGTTAAAGCTGCGGTCCGTACCGTCTCGACCGAGATCGGCCTCGACTCCACCGGGGGTAAAGTAGACGAGGTGGTAGCCGGCGGGGACGGGTGTGGCCGGCCGGCAGGACAGTGTCATCAGCCACGGCGACGCCCGACACGTGGGCGGCCCAGCGTGAAGGCCAGCTTGGCCAGCTGGTTGGGGTCGATCAGCTGGCGGCGGACAACTGTCGTCCTGCCATGGGTCTCGAGCATACGCTGCGCCGCCTCGTCGGCCGACGCATTCTTTTGTTGTTGACGGCATCTTCGTGATGTTGAGAACAGCCGCACAGCAACGTGGCGCAAAAGGTGGCGTGAAGGCCGCAGCAGTTGTGTTGTTGTGTTCATAATGGCTGTGCAAGTATGAGGAACAAAGAAGAGACATAAAGCTGTTGTTGATGTTGAGTCATTCGATGACAAGTGAATTGGGCATTCACTACACTTTTGGCGTTCAGCACCACTGTAGCTACTCGCATGTCGCTGTGGACCCTCTTCAAAGCCCCTTGGAAGCAAGTTGGCTACTCGCCAAACCCCGCCTTTTAGGGGCATAAAGCCGAACCGCTAGCGTCCGTCATTGCTAAGCCGGAAGTCTTCACTGAAGCAAGCCAATGGAACGGCAGTGTCTAAATAGCAGGCAAAGACACCCTTTTGTACATAATACAAGTCACATTGAAAATAACCCTCGCTAGTTGGGTTCGAGAAAAAGAAGACTGAGGTGTAAATAATTATCACCAGAATGAAATTATCATAAACAGCTTAAAGGATTTAGTATGAAAAAGGTGACGCGGAACAAGACAGGCATGGAAGGGGAAAAGGTGCCTACGCGAATGTAGGCGACATGGTTTGACACTTATTGTCCCGGAAAGGTAAGAAAAGAAAAAGAAACGAGGTCTCGTCGATCTCGGCATGCTTTTATTGTTTTATCCTTTTGTCTTTTTTTCTTGTCCTTTTCCACCTCCTCTCACGAGTCGTGTGTGTTCTTTGTTTTCTACGCACCCCAGGCGAGCAATGGCGGCCCCTCTGCAAGAATTACAGGGCACGACGGGTGCTAATTCGGTAGCCTAAAACAGCCCATCCAAGCAGCGTCCGAGGACGCCTAGAGGCCCTAGACCCATTACACTGACTTGCCCGACTCGCCCAACACGCCCCCTAAAAGCCCTAAAGAAGGATCATCCAAGCTACTCCATCAAACCACTCCAATCTTGTGCTAAGATAAATCAAGATACTCTCCTCAGCCGTCCTCGACACCCGCGGTCGGGGACTGTGCAACGCCGCAAAAGAGATGTGCTTCTGCCGCATCGCCTGGTCCACCGTGGGCTGTGCCGCGAGAATGGCCGCATGAATGTCTGCAAACGTAAACGGCACGTACGACAGCTCAGCCATTTCGTCTCCTTCTTCGTCCTCGCCCAGGACCAGCCCGGCGACGGGCGAACGCGCCGCCAGCGACCGCCACGAGCCCTCCACGGCGCCCTCCTCGTTGGGCCCGCATGGCACTCGCGTGGGCTTCCCCTGCCAGGTGGACTGTTTGAAGTGCGTAGCGCGTGTAATGCCCCGGAGAGCACGACGCAGCTGGCCCTCGACGAGGCAGTGGATGTCGTAGCCCGAGAGGTGTCGCTCGGCACAGAGGTGGCCCAGCGTCTCGAGCTCCTCCTCACCGTCCTCGCCGTCTTCGCCATCCTCACCGCCCGCATTGTCGCCGGGCCAAGACAGTGGCGCATCTTGCTCAGCGCGCTCTGCAGCACCTGCTGGCACGCCGCAGCCACGGGCAGGTCCACGTGCAGCTTGAGCGAGAGCCGGCGGCCGAACCCGTCGAGGTCAATGTCGTGCGCTTGTTCGTCGCGCCCACCACGAGCACCTCCTCGCGCGCATAGATCAGGTCGCTCCACTGGTTCTTGAGCTCGTTCTGGAGCAACTGCAGGCCGCCGCCGTCGGCGCTGCGGTGCGACGGCGGGCCAGCAGGCCATCGCACTCGTCGAGCAGCAGCACGGCCGGCGCATCGCTGCGAACCTGGCGGAAGAGCGCTCGGACAAACTTCTCGGCCTCGCCCACGTACTTTGACAGCACAGCGCTGGCGCGGATGTCGTAGAGCGCCAGGTTGTACTGCCGGGCAAAGCTGCGCACGAGCAGCGTCTTACCCGTGCCCTGGGGCCGAACAGCAGGGATGCCCGTCGACGACCGCTGCTTGAGTTGCCGCGTGAGGTGTGGGAAGTGCAGAAAAAAGCAGGCAAACTCCTCGAGAGCCTCTTTGACGTCGTCCAGGCCAGCAATCTCGCTCATCCTGTAGATGCTCTTGGAATCGGATGCACCGCCACCGCGCCGCCGTCATCGTCGTCGTTGTCGTCATCATCCCCATCAAGATTCAGCTTCATGCCCCGGATGGCTTCCATCAGCACCTTTTCGTCTCGTCGATCTGTCTTCTTCTTTCAAGGCAGGCTTTTTCTTGATTTTGGCATCGCGTGGACCCTTTGTGCCCCAGGCACCTTTTCTCTTGTCTTTTCTGTTTCTTGTCTCGTCTTTGCCGTCCACATTCAACAACGTGGGCCGTTTCTGTGACCCGGAATGACAACTAGATTGTGCACGAGCAGGGCTGCCATCTGTTGCGACTGGCTTCTCGTCTGCTGGCCTCTGTTCTTCTTCAGCTTTGACTGAATGTCGCTCGTGACCAGGAAAAACCGGTTGACGCTCGTCCTCTGTAGCGGGCTTTGCTTTTGTTGCCAACCTTCCAGTCCAAGCTCTCCCTTCTTTCCACTGCCCTTGGCGACAATCTCGTTCAGTTGGCTTCCCAGATTGAACGTGTGCTGGTACATGCCACGGACAATGTGGCTGCCGTATTGGACGAGCGCCCGCGCAGAAGATAAAAAAACTCTTCGGATCCGGAGTAGCCCGCGAGGTATGTCGACGGCGAGAGGTAGACC
Source organism: Sporothrix curviconia (assembly GCA_016097085.2). Classification (NCBI taxonomy): domain Eukaryota; kingdom Fungi; phylum Ascomycota; class Sordariomycetes; order Ophiostomatales; family Ophiostomataceae; genus Sporothrix; species Sporothrix curviconia. The sequence continues at coordinate 48,887 of JADMNF010000174.1, read as the reverse complement.
CAAAAACTTTCCATGGCAGTGGCGGTGGCCGTGTCAGGTCACCGAATGCGGAACGTATATTGCAATCAACATTGCCTGATGGGACTATCTCTGTGAATATCTTCCTTCTTGCCAGCGGGGATGTGCGTCCAGCAGAGAAAAAGTAAAAGAACGTAAATAAAGAGCCAGTTTGTCATCAACTTCTTCCGTGGATATGCAAATGTGCAAATTTAATTCAATTCTGTATTTTTCTTTTGCTTTCAGCCCAAGTTAAGCTCAAATATCGAGCAGATTGTTAGATCTCCTCATTATTAGATTCAAGCAAGCTCGTGTGTAGATGCCAAAGGGCCGCCCCTGGACGTCAATACTTCGTGTTTTCTGGACTTGGCAATCTCTCCCCAGACTTGTCCCCGCATTTCAGTGGAGTAGACATACAGTAGTCTCCCCACGACTGCTGACGGAGCGTCTTCCGAGCTCAGATGACTGGCAATAATGCTGTGTGTTCCGCAGGTGAGGTCATACCCCTGCTAGTGATCTCTCATTCTGCCACTCTTTTGTGGTATTTTTACTCTGATTTTCAGTATCAAAACCAGGCCACATCAAGAACCAATATTTGGTAGTCACACGGAAAAAAGGCGGACCGCGATTTTGTCTGCTAGTGGTCTGCTAGTAAATAGTAAATTTGCCTTCATTGCTGAGCAGTCACTAGACAGACAGTAGCCTCAATGTAGCTCCCTGGGTGTGACATGGCTTTAGTCTTAGTCCGATCAATTTGATCCTCCTCTCCCCCGCAAAGCGGTCCGCGAGCGACAGGCATTGCACTGTTATATTGTGTTTCTACCTGCCCTTTAGCTAAGCCCTTGACATTGCTCTTTCTGCCCGCCCGTGTCCCGGTGACCAGCGCCTTTGCACGCTTCCACAGCGTTTGGGAACGTCACGTCCACGCTGCCTGCCGCTGCCACGCCACCGCCTCTTCGTAGTCGTCAAAACGGCAGGCTGGCTGCGCGCGCGCGGGCTCGCAGTCCGCGCGTCCGCAGCAGCCACACGCCCTGTGACACAACACGGAGCCCTCAATGAGCACCACCAGCCGTACAGGATACCAAAAGTAATGTCAAACGACTCCTGCATCACGAGGGAGCACAGCGAAAACGCGGCGCCCAGCCAGTCCACGCTCAGAAACAGCAAGCTAATGCCCACGACGCGGCCGCGGCGCAGCAACAGCTCGGGCGGAATGGCACGTAGCCGACAATGATCATGATGCAGGCCACGATGCCCAGGAAGCGGACAAAGCCGGCCGCTCCACTGTTGCCGGCTACGTAGGGTCCGCGGCAGACAAAGACAAAAAGCAGCTGGAAACCTGCAACGATGACAAGCATGCCTGCCAGGGCCAGGGCTGCCTTGGTCGTGTGCCATTTGCTGACAGAGCATCATGCCGTGTAAGTGGGTGTATACTGTGTACGAACCAGGAAAGTAGGGCAAAGGCGCGGGTGGGGTGAGGGGGCTTGTGTTGTTGTCTTGAACCTACTCAGAATAATGTTTGACCTGGGCCCAGCTGGTCAGGCAAAAGAGGGCAAAGAACTGGGGCTGGATTTGGAGCGGAACGTTGAAGTTCTGCAGAATGGCATAGGCGCCAAAGGGCAGCCCAGACATGCCCCAGAGCAGCATCATCGTGGACGGCAGGCCTTCGGTGGACTTTGACCGGTAACTCTTCCAGATCTGGGGAAGTAACTGAATGCTCCAGAAAACCGTGCCAATTAGGCCCAAGACAGTGGCCGCCAAGGGGATGGTCGTCTGGGGCGCCATGGGTGGGAGATAGCCGGGAGGTATTGTGTTGGCGGTCCGAATGATAATAACGGGCGGGGGTTAAGGAGAGAGTCGGCGCAGGATTGAACAAAAACCACAATAAATGCGCAAGCCAAGTAAAATTTGATTGTCTTGCACTCGTTATGTTGTGCCGTGGGCTACGTTTCCCCAAGAGGCTTACGACGAGTAGTTAAGTGTAAGTGCTGGATCTCTGTTTGCGGCGATCCGGCTGCACCGTGACTTGCCCGCTCCTAGGATTGTCGGATGCGACGGACCGCGTGGAGAGGGAGGAGAGATATCTGGGAGGGGCCCCGTTCCACTTGGGCTCCATAATCGCAGACACACTGTAATTGCGCAATTCCGTTTAGGTCTGCACTCCTGGGGAAGGAACGACTGCCGCTGGCATTCACGAGGTTGTTGTCGCGTGCTGGCACATATAAGACGTCCGGCATACCACTAACTAGCCAACTTTCAATGGCTTATTACGATGCTCACATTACTCCTGGTTTACCATATCGGCTACTCGGTTATATGTTACGTGCGACGTAGGAACCTGGGAATACAAAGTAGTAACCGCATGAGACCCGCCCATGCCTCGATCGTGCCTTCCCTTGCTGCCAGTTTTGTAAAAGACAAAACACCCCTTGACTTCCCCTACGTCTTGACAGTCCCACACATCCCCGCGCCGCCGTAGTACCCGCAGTTTAGCTAAAGCTTAATATTGAACGCTCCTTCCCCATTTACACATTGCTGGTGCTGTCCGACTCCACGTGCTCCGCGACGATATTCTTCTCTGCCAAGAAGCCGTGCCGGGCGCCGATTGCTTGAGGTCGTCGGCGCTGATCAGGCCATACCCATGACAATCAAAAAGTTGATGCTCCAGTTGACGACGTTGGCCGCGGCAGCATACTTGGCATGCGTACGCAGGGGGTTGATCTCGGTCGCATACAGCCACGGCACCGTCAGGTAGGTGCCGCCGAAGACGGCAATGTAAAGGAAGAAGCCAAAAAGCGCTCCGTTGGCAGCAGTCGGGTTGTCAGGAAAGGTGATCGCCACTGCGATGCACTGGCTGGCAGCACCAACGAGGAACAGCTTGCGGCGGCTGCCTTCAGCCAACCGACATGACATGCCAGCTTTTCACATATCGTGCTGTTGATTTTACCCAGCGCACAGGTTTCAAGTTGTTGCAACGGTCTCTGTCATGTGATCTGTCCGTTATTCAAGGTGTCATTTACACGGGCCCGCTATACATGTCACACAAACTTCTTTTCTCAAAATCTCCATTGATAACAACCGGAGACAGTTCCTTCTCTCGGCATCTACCTTTACTCCGCCAACAGCCATAGCCACGGGGCTGTGGGATGGCATACAGGGATACGTGTTGCTTCCGATTGGCATCCTCCTCCACAGTCTCTGGCACGCGCTCGGCCCCCTCGAGGCATTTTACGTGCTGCTCTCGCCATTCGACAGCCAGTACTACTTCCACCACGTGGAATTTCGGGTCCACCGGTACTACGCCCGTTTGAATCGAGCCCGCATGCAGTCGGACTTGCGGTCCGCCCTGGTTAACACTTTCTACAACAACAAGGTCGCCATCATCGCGGAGCTTGACAAGGCGGTGAGTCGCTGGCGGCGATGGTGCCTACAGGATAGGGGGGCATTGTACGCCTTATTTGATGATTTTTCCGTAAAGACGGTGGAGGCCAGGACGGGCCGCAGTGTTGAAGTGTTGACGCAAGACCGGTTCGCCGCATTTATAGCAAGCCGTCTAGGCGGCGATGATTCGGGCGGGCGTGGCTCCTATTTTAGGGCGAAGCTTTTGCTACAGCGTCCGATATCCGTTCACGGCAAACCTTGATACGTGGCCCCCGAGGAACAGCGGTTGGATCTACACGACTGGGTCCAAGCGTTCGCGATGCTGGTGTTGTGGACAATGTGCACTACGCGCGACCAGTGTATTCAGTTACCGGATCGACTATCTGGTACGAGTTTGCTAGCATGGCGGTGAAAATGGGTCGATTGGATCGATCTGGGCCACAACACAACAGAGTTGACAACATCGACGAGGTGGCCTGCACGGTGCTGGAACAGGTCGCGTTTGTAGCCTCCGCCCAGCTGCCTCTGGACTACGCCATGCGTGGACCACGACTGCTGGACATTCTGCCGCATATTCGGAAGCTGGTGACGGACGAGTAGTGCGAGCCCGTTTTCAAAACGGACTTTATTATACCCTACCATGACATGGTGCATCTGTTCGGTGCCATGCAGCAAGTGCACAAACCGGACCTCGAGGCAGCCAGGTGGATGGGCCGACTCGACGAGAACCGCGGCCTCGACTTGGCGACCAATGCCGGAATTGACCGCGCGATGCACTTGGCCGTGGCACAACAAATTCTCGCTGTGGCAGGTCTTCACGACGAAGGAAGTGGTGGTGACGCAATCGTCTCGTATAAGCAATATGAAGCCCTGTGGCATAGATTGGTGTGTTCAATTTTTTTTACAAGGACAACACAACACTACAAACAAACGGCAACGTTCCTCTTTCACTAACAAAAGCACCAGTACCTACAACCAGACGACCGTTCGCATCGGCAGAAAGCTGGTCTTTTAGAAACGAGCTGGGCCTGCTTTGGCGCTGTCTCTATTCGGTATTTTCGGTGCCGCATGCCCTGGGAGGCCTGAACCACGACAACCGCGGCCGAGACCAGACTCCGGAGCACCCGCCACCTCCACTCGTCCTGCAGGCGCTCGGCTTCCTCTACCCGTTACCATCGTGCGGCTGTGCACGCCGGGATCGCCGCAGAAAACACACTGGTATATTCATCCGAGGACACTGCCGAGGCCGATGGTCGTATAATTAGCAAAGGTGTGACAGCCGCTCTTACAACATACTACCGCCCCAAGCTCGTCATCCTGTATGGGCGCACGACTGACGACGTGGCGGACACCATCTGCTTTGGATCGCGTTCGGGGCTCAGTCTGAATTATACGTCCGGGGTAGCAACACTGTCCTCGGCGGCTGATGCTGGAAATTACATTGAGATTCACATTGAGATTCCCGCGGTTCCGCATACAACGAACCCAGAACCTGTTGAATCTCCTGCTGCCTGGACCGCATCCACATATCACCAAGCTCGAGTTGTATAGTGGATTAGATGGGATCGACGAGGACTTGGTCATTATGCGCGGTCTCCGAAGGAACCGTCAGCAGTAGGCAGCAGATGGGGATCTAGATGTTTTATTCCGAAACAAAGTGTTTGGATAGCTTGTTGCCAAGTCAATGGACGTTTTCATGTTGACAATCCTGTAACTTTGTAGCTTTTGCGTGACACAAAAACATACCTCTCACAATGTCTGATAACGAAAGTAACAAAAATGAAAATGAATTGGCATTTTTCCAGAGTCCCAGATGCTACTTGCTGTTATACACATGCTCTATATACATTGATTTTGTCTACCACAGAACCACCTCCATTTGTTTCCAGCAGAATCACGTTACAACGCTGCGGCGATGCCAAAGACGCCCGCCAGCAGGGCCACAGCACCAAACGCCCGTCAGCGAGGGCAGGGTGCGGCCGCTAGCGTTGCTGCCCGCGGCAGCCGACGTGGCTGCGGAGCCCGCGGCGCCCGCGGCCGACGTGGCGCACCGGCGGCCGACGTGACAACGCCACCGGCTGAGGTGACGTGCGATGCGGCGTTGGTCGCGACCGAAGCAGCGCCCGACGTCACATCGCCAAAGACGGAGGTGCCTTGCTGGCGGCTTCCGTGGCGACCGACTTGGCGTCGCTGGCAACTTCCGTGGCGACGGAGCGAGCATCGCTGGCAATCTCGGTGGCGGCGACTTGGCGTGGCTGGCAACTTCCGTGGCGACGGAGCGAGCATCGCTGGCAATCTCGGTGGCGGCCGACTTGGCGTGGCTGGCAATGTCCGTCGCAATGGAGACGGCGCCGGACGTGACTACACCAAAGACGGAGGTGACGTCGCTGAGGATGTTGGCGCCGGCGACGCCAGAGACGGCGGCCGAGGCGGCGAGGACGGAGGTAAAGGCGCTGGTGGCACGCATTGTGATGGTGGTGTGTGCGTTTTAGGTGGTGTGTTTGTAGATTTTAAATGTCAGACCGAGTGGTATCGACAAGATAGTATGGATGGAATTGGTGTTGACTGGAAATGTAGTCCGGAGAAACAAAATGAACTCAGTAATATGGCGCGGGAGATGTCTTCTTTATGTACTCCGTACTTTGTAGAAGGAGGATGCAATCTTAAAAAGGTCCAGGACATGCATGGCAGGGTCCAGTTTCTTACTCATTTTCTGATTCCCTTTCCGTCGTTTACGTCGCTCATTACCATCGAAGTTCCTGGTTCCTGGTTTAAAGGCAGGCTGCCTCTGAAACCGATCGTTGTTCGGTTTCCTTCCAGGGCCCCTCTCCCCCTACTCCGTACTTATGCCCTGGTCAACGCCACCCGAAAAAGTACCCGCTGTAATGAGATCGACTGTTTGCTACCCTCTAAACTAGGCTCGTAAATTACAGTGGGTAGCCTCCTGACACTCGACGTTTGCCCGATGGAGCTGGCCTGGCCAGGCTGTCTGCTGGTATCTTACTCTTGGTGCTCCTTGGTGCTTCCACTGCGCCCTAAAGCGCCTTGGCGTGGCTGAGACAGGTCTGTGCAGGCTCAACAGGTCCTGAGTACGGATGTAAGATTAAGATTTTGGGCTCCCTGTAATGCTGGATTACGGTTACAGGGCATCCACTTTTCCGCTTTCGCTTTCGCAAACAGAAGATCCCTGTCAGCACAGCAAGAACTACGAGTACAGAGGCAGTGTTATGGGGCAAGGAGTGAGGAGACTCGTTGCATACCAGCCCCATACTCCGACACAAAGTAAAAAGCATAATTTTAGGGGAAATACTCTCGAAAAAGAGATACGTCAGCCAAGTGCATGAACAAAGGACCAGGAATGGATAATACAGTCTAAAAATGGAGAGACGCACCTTGCGAAGCCGCAAACATGATGTGCTCTGATGATGAGCGGGACGTGCAAAAGAAGAAAAAGACAGGATAGCATGTCGCAGGTCCGCAGCGCTGCGGCAGCCAGCCGTGCTATTTTTATCTCGCTGTAAGACCGTATGCATTGCCAATTCTTTACGCTGGTGCCTAGTCGTACAGCCGCGACTCTACGTACTCGTAGTGCATGGCAGTGCTGGCAGTTTTTGCCACAGAGGAGCCCGCCACTGCGATGGCGGATCGAGCCACCGATCTAGCGTGGCAGGTGTGGCAGGTGTGTGGCCCGCCGGCACGACAGGAACTCTGAAATGCTCCCTCTTTTCGGCACATTAGCCGATATTGTTGAGCTGCATGCTGTCCCGCAGACAAAGGGCAGCCAATAATCTACAGCAATACCGAACACTCGCGACTGAACATTGCGGTGTGGCGGTCGTTGTTCCTGATAAGACGACGAACAGGCGAACTGGCTCTCTTTGGTAGTCTACTCGTAGTGTGTTTGCGTGTGGTAAAATGATAATCACGTGACATGCAATCGTCGATGTTTGGTGTACAACTCCAGCAGAATCACCAACACGTGGACACGCTGTCTGCCCAACAGTCTCGTCCATTTGTGTTTGCTCGACTTGCATCTACCAAATGACGGTCCAGTCGATAATTGGCTTGTAGGCGTGCCCTGCGTGCATATCGCGGATGGCGTCCTGCAGCTTCGTCGCCGGGTACACCTTGCACAGCTTGTCGACGGGGAACGCGCCGGCACGGTGCATCTCGATCAGCTGCGGGATGAGTTCCGCCGGCCGCGCGTCTCCTTCAATCACGCCGAGGAGCCGCTTGTTCTCGAGCAAAAAGAACGGGGGTCCAGCCGCATCGAGGCATCGGCGGCGGGACGCCCACAATAGCGGCCGTGCCCTGGCTGCCAATGACGGCCACCATGGTTTCGAGAATCGGCAGCCGGCCCGTGCAGTCCACCGCCATTGTAATCCCGGCGCCGTTGGGCGTAATGGCGCGGATCGCCACGGCCAGCACGTCCGTCTTGTCTTGTTTAATCTCCTTGGAAGCCGGATAGTCCAGGCCGTTGACCGTGTGCGTAGCGCCGAGCTCCTTGGCCAGAGCCAGCTTTTCGGGCACAATGTCGACGGCAATGATTTGCATCTGGACCCTAGCTCGTGCGTTGTGCCGCGGCCATGAGCACGGCCAGGCCGACACTGCCCATGCCGACGAGCACCAGGCTATCGGCTATCGTCGGCTTCAGCACGTTGAGGAATAAATCGTGCTCTTTTCTCTCTGCTCTCTCCTATTGCTCTTGCTCTTTGCTTTCTGATCTTTGCTTTCTGCTGTTGCTTTTTGATTATCGGCCACTCTACTCTGATCCTGTTTGGCTACTGCTGAAGGACTTACACTGGATAGTTGCCCCATCCGGCAAGCGCTGTAATCACGGCTCCTGCCCAAACTGGCACACAACACCGACACGGTCCGTCCAGTCGCGCTGCCGTTCCCTCTTTTTCTGGCCCGTCTCTCTTCTCGTCCCTCCCGCGTTTTCCTGCCCCTCCCCCTCTCCCCTTCTCACTGCAGAGCTGCCACGCCCGTGTTCAGGTAGACGGCCTTGACCTCGGTGTAGTTCTCCAGCACGGCCTTGCCACACTCGCGGCCCAGGCTACTCTGCTTATAGCCGCAAAAGGGATGCTCCAGTGCACCAAATTGTACAAGTTGACCCACGCCGTGCACACGTTGATGGCGTTGGTCATGCGCACCGCGCGCGCGCATAGTCCTTGGTGTGCACGGCGCCCGCCAGGCCGTACGTCGTGTCGTTTGCCAGCGCGACCACCTCGGCCTCGGTCTTGAACTGGCGACCGTCACCACGGGGCCAAAGTTCTCCTCGCGCGTGATGGCCATGTCCGGCATGACGTTGGTGAAGATGGTGGGCTCGACGTAGTAACCCTTGCCGCCGCTACCCCGAGAGGCGTCGGCATCAGTCCGCCGCCCAGATGCACCGCAGCACCCTCCTGGCGCCCGCGCGCAATGTAGCCAGGATCTTGTCGTACTGCATCTTGCTGTTGACGGGCCCTGGTCAACGGCGCGGTCAAAGTTGCCGCCCACCTTGAGGGCGGCTATGCGCGCCGTGAACATGGTCAGAACACGTCGTACACGTCCTCGTGCACGTTACAGCCGCGTGCCCGCTTTGGCACGTCTGCCCAAAGTTCATGTTGATGCCCCAGGCCGACCATACGGCCGCCCGGTCGAGGTCCGCGTCCGCAAAACACAATGTTGGGGCTCTTGCCGCCGAGCTCGAGCGTGACCCTTTTCAGGTTGGACGCCGCCGATACCTGCAGGATGGCGCGGCCCGTCGCTGTGGGCCCGTGAACGCCACCTTGTCCACATCCATGTGGCCGACCAGTGCGCTGCCGGCCGTCTTGCCAAAGCCGAGATCAGGTTGACCGTGCCCGCGGGAAAGCCGGCCTCCCGGATGAGCTCGCACATCTTGACCGCCAACAGCGGCGTGGCCTCGGCCGACTTTATGACCACCGTGTTGCCCATCGCCACCGCCGGTGGAATCTTCCACGTGAAAATGAGCAGCGGAAGTTCCACGGGATGATCTGGCTGCAGACGCCGATGATCTAGCCGCAGACGCCCAGGCTCACGGCGCGTGTAGGCAAAGGCGCCCGGGATGTTGAACGACGTCACCCACCAGCTTGTCGATCCAGCCGGCGTAGTACTTGAGCGTGCCCACGGAGCCCGGAAAGTCGAGGTTCGCCGCCTGCCGGTACGTCTTCCCGTGTCCAGCATCTCCAGCGCAATCAGATCCTCCTTGTCGTGCTCCATCAGCTGCGCCAGCCGCAGCAGCAGCTCGCCGCGCTGCACCGGGTCAGCGTCGGCCCAGCTCCTGTCGTTGAACGCCCGCCGCGCCTCGGCCACCTGCACAATCTCCTGGCCCGTGGCCGGGTTCTTTAGACATCTGGTCTGCATGGAATGGCCGCCTCAAAGTTCCTCCCACACACGCATAGCCACGTCTTGTAGGTCCGCTTCTGCGACGATAATATCGTGCTCACCATCCGCAAGCAATAGCGGGCGGCCCATCAGGTCCTCGAACCGGACGACAAGTGGTGCGCCGGTGACGTGGAAATTAGCCAGTCCGCGCTGCTGGACAACTGGCGTCTGCTGAAATGGAGCCGGCCCGGACCAGTGAATGGACAGCTGCTGCCTCATCTCGAGCTGTCTCGCGGCGGCAGCCGACTAGCCTGTCTTGTTGTGGTGGTGCCGGAGCGCTGTGGCCCCGACGCACCTGTTCCTATTACCCATTGCTCCATCTCGATCCGTGACATGGCGGATGCGGTGGAAAAGAGCTTCACCAAGGTAACCACCTTCATATGGTAGTTGCTTGCGGCGAACCACCACTGTCCCTTGGCCCGGAGCGACGGAAGGCTCTGGCTTGGCGCCCGATTCGATAGCGAGGGTCAGCCACATCTGGCCATTGTGGAGACTTGCTCGGAAGTGTGAGCCGCCCGACGAATCGCCCTCGGCGGATGCGCCGCCAAGCGCGTCATATTCCTCCGCAGCATGCGGACAACCATGGATTTGTTCAGACCCATGTCCCCGGATGGCGTCGGCACCAACTGATACAGATCATTAGTGTGCCTGCTCGTGGCGCCCTGTTGGGATGGTGATGATGGGGCACGCGATTTGGGGCCGGTATAAAAAAACGAAAGCGACAGCCGTTGCGCTCGCGCGCAGCCATGATGGCGCGAAACTGGGCCGGCGAAACATGGCCCACGATCAGGCGTGATATGCACAGCATCCAGGTGCCGGAATAATCGCGGCCACGGTGGTGAACAGGACTTCCGGAACAATTGCCGGCTTGTGACCGGTGATCTCAGGATGCGCGTGCATCTTTTCGGCTGTCTCTGTCGTATCTTTAGTCTGTATAGTTTGCTGCTTGCCGCGGTTATCGCAGTTGTTGTTGTCTCTGTCACTTCTATCGTTTTTGTCGTTGCCGGCTCACGGTCCGGTGAACGGCCTTGTCTCGCCGTCGTGTGCGAATCATTCCGCTGATGTAGTGGTGATCCGTTGGATAAACATGGGGTAGATGATGGAACCCGCCGCCCTCTGCGTCGGAGAAAAAGTTTCTGACGACAGGCATTTTTGGGATCTTGGATGGCGGACAATGATGACGGTGCGACAACACAGAGACGGTGCGTGGGGGGACGCGTGGCTGGAGAAACCAGAAATGAAGATGATGGAGCATGGAAAACGACGACCATCGAAATTGATTTAAATGTTGGTGGGTGACCACGTGACCATATTAACCAGTCAAATGTAATTCAAATGAATGACTACTTTTGATAAAAACTGGATTGATTATTGGTTGTCTAGAAAGAGGATTCTGATTCGGAGGGAAATGCGAAGAATAAAGGGGCCCTCTCTCTTCCTTCCCGGGAAGAGGAGGGCAAGACTTAGTCTTGACACAATACTACAACCTACCTCCGCCCTCGATTACGAGACCAACCTGCAACGTGACTACCTGTCCAACCCATTCATAACAAATATAAATATATAAAACGTATTAAACGAGAACATATAAAACACAAAACGTAAAAACGGTTTAAAAAAAACCGGACTGTTACAGCTCACGGTAGTAAGCCCAAGGCGTTCGTCAGGAATAGAGTAGCAAGGTCACAAATGTGGAAGTGAACGTAGGTGTTGGTTGGTACAAAGACTAAGTCTTGCCTCCTACTTCCCAAGGGAAAAAGGGGAGGCCAGACTATTAGTAGCAATTAAATCATCAGTTGTTGGCGGGTGGCCACATAATCACTCCGTCTAACTCGGACAACTTAAATTCAAGCCGAGCAATAATTGCCTGAGAAAAACAGAACGTATTACATTCTACTTGGCTACATTTTACAAATTCATATCACAATGGCAACAAAAAATAGCTTGGAGAAAGGTGGCAGAGAACTGCATTGGATGGTCAATACGACCATTCATCATGTATCATGTCTATCAAAGATGGTAGCAAGAAAATCCGCCAAAATGCCTATCCCCAAAAGGCCTGTTCTCTCCCATGCAATCTGATTTATGCGGCAACCAGTTCGAAGTTTCTAAACTCAGATCCTCCGCCAGCGGGCGCATAATTCATGGAGTAATAAAAAGCCGATATTGTCGGCGGCGGTGGCAACGAAAGCATAGGACAGGTGGGTCCAGTCAGTCGATGAAATTGAAGAAATGGCAATGTTGTCGTTGACGATGAGGGAAACGTAGCCGTTCAAGATTTGGAAGTTCATGGTTCCGGAGTTGCCCGCGCCACGCATCATATCGGAAGGCTCCACGTTGTAGGTGGCGCCCTCGACCAATGTAGGCGCGTTGTAGGTGATGTACATAAGATAGTCCTCCGACACAGAACTGCCAAGAGTGTACTCGAGGCAACTGCCGACCGGGTCACCGGTGACGCAGGTCGTAGCAACCATACTTCCATCGTTTGCCGCCGTAGTCCCAGCGGTTTTTGGGGTCGGCCGCAATATTGGAATCTGCGGCTGCGACATTGGGATCCGGTGTGGCTGAGGGAGCGGCGGACGACGACGACGACGGACAACGATGACGACGAAACCTTGGAGGGCTTGCACACGGAGGGGCGATGGCCAAGCCAGCCCAGAGAAAACCGGTGATGACGCTGGCCTTCATCTGTTGCTGAAGTGGGATTTGGGCGGTGTGTGATATGACGACGTAAGAAACAAAACGAAGGGATGAAATATCCTTCTGTGATATTTCAAAAAAAAAAAAAAAAAAAAAAAAAGTAAATGGCAGGGAACGGAAATATCAAAAAAGGAACAAAGTATGAAGTAGGAGAGAGCGATAGAAGAGGTGTCTGGAAAACTACCACGCCGAATCGAAGAAGCAAGCTCTACGCTCTAATATATATCTAAAATTTTACAAAACACAGAAGCACAGCTGAAGCAGGCTCTCGGTCCTCTTACAAACGTCGACGTGGATCGAGGCCTGAAAAGAACAATAAATAATCTAGGTGCATCCTCCAAGTGGAGAAATATTGGCGGATCGCTCGTTTTGGCGAAGCCTCGGCGCTGCCAAGACACCTGGCCTTGCAACTGATTGGAAACATTCCCCTGATCAACGGACAAAAACGTGGGTCTTTCACGCACTATCGGAAATAAACCAATATTGCCCAATACTCGGCGCGTTGAAAATTGAAGCCTTTTCTCGCCTAGCGACAACATCCATCTTGGACCTCTGTTCGGAGTATCACTCTGTACTCCGTAGAGAGACAACGTGCGAGGTCTGTGGATAAATGCGAACCTACACGTAGTTGCAGTACTTGCGTCAAGCGTACCCTCTATCTGCCTGCATAATGTACCTTGTTGGTTACCTCCTTTTTTTAAAAAAAAACGTTCATTTTAATCAATAGAAAAACCATTCTTCCCTATACCAATAAGGTGTCAAGATTCTCGTGACACGCATGGCTCAGCTCACACCATTTCAACAACCTCGCGAATGGGTAATGCGCTCTCGTGCGCGCCTCCGAAGACCTGCAGTCAAAGTTACTCGACTATGAGTGCGTCACCCTTTCTCATTTTTTACGTCGCATTACAAGATCACCATATGAAGAGATCCGCAACGTCGAATGACCAACAAACAGTCATCTCATCTTATTACTCGTAACGACAAGCCACGCTTGGCGATCGTGAGCAGCCACCCAAGTCACAAGCCATAAGCCACAAGCCACAAGCCGCGGCTAGTACCTGAACATAGAACACGCTAGGCTGTATGTAGAGGCACGGCCCGCACTTCGACGAGGAAGGTGCAACGAGGTACTGAAAACAAGAAGGCCTGGCCCTTTTCGTCGCTTTTGTTACTTGTCAGATACTATAATGTCATCAAGTCGCCAATGGGCCTTTCGACCATGTAGAACACACCTGAAAGTCAACGGGTATGCGGCATATCGGGGTATGATCAAAGGATCAGGCGCTGATCTTTAGCAACCGCAGGCAGCATCGGCCGTGTATAAAAGTATAATAAACACTCCGTCTGTTTAAAGATGGCGTGGCCGGGAAAAAGAGAGAACCGGATTTTTGGAAGTTTTTTTTTTAAATTAATAAAATTGAATATGCGGGTATTTTGATTTGTTTTGAGGACTTTACAAGCGCGTGTCTGGTAACGGATAATTTGAATTGGGCGATAGACGCGTTATAGATTTACCCCGAATAACACAGATACGGTAATTCTTTTTGGCAATTCTTTCTTCCCTACACATATACTCGTGCAAACCCACTTACACGGCTACGAGGCAGCTGACTTTATGAGGATATTAGTGCCCGATCGTGGCAGAGGATGCCTCTGACCAAGGTTAGCAAGTCGAGAGATCCCGTCGGTTGTCGGATGCGCTAACTAAGTTGCGCATGTGTTTGGCATTTTGGCGGGGGAAGCCGATCGGGCGCCAGTACTAAAAATAGACAAGCGCACCTCAACTCCCGGGCAAGCAGGAACCACAAATCAAGCCTTGTCTTGACCTCCGAGTCGGCAGCCGGCTTTTGTCCACGGCAGATTGAGGAGAGAAGGAGGCTCTGCTAAGAGGTATTTCGTAGTTTTCGTGTTCTGTCTGGGGTTGAGTAGCTTGGAAGTTAAAATTAATACAAACCAAATAATATTAACGTTTAAACTAGTTTACATTTCGACAGAATTCAAACTCGGATTTGTTGTGGAAATTGCATGATTTTTTCAAGCACATTAATTTTGTGCCAATGTCGAGAAGCACCACAAGCGCAAGTGTTATATTTCTGGAGGCTTTTCTCCTCCTCCATCCTTGTCCATGACCCACCACCTCTAACCGAGGTCAACAAAGACCACGACAATCCCACGGGTGAAATCGTCATGTCCATTCGTTTCCCCCTTGCTCTGTTTTTTCGTCTGTTCGTCTGGTTAGTAGCCAACATACCGCCAGCCCAGGTCGACCTGGGTATGCGTTACGCCGCTCTTCATGGCCTCAGCGACCTCGTCGGGCGTGCGTCCAGCAGCGGTTGAGGCGCCGCACGTGCCAGCGGTAGACGGTAATGGTGGTGAGCAGCAGGGTGGCGCAGCCAAAGCAGGTGCCAAAGGCCACGTAGTAGTGCGGTGCGTCGACGTACAGATACGATGCCCAGATGTTGGAGATGCCGCCAATGGAGTTGATCATGGCGACGCCGGCAGCGCGCTTAGGATACGGACGTGCAATGTGCAGGTTGAGCGTCTTGTTAGACCAGGATCTGCGGGCCGGCGACGGTGGCCGGGATGAGCATCATGGCAAAGTAGCGAGCGCCCGTGTTGAGTGTGGCGAGTGAAATAGTGTAAGCAATGGCGGCGAGGGCGATGCCGACGACCACGAAGGGGTAAATGATGTTTTTGCGCTAGAGTTGTGTTAATTATTTTAATGGTTTTTCTTTGAGGGAACACGTAGAAACTTACATCACTGATATTGGAGAAAATATGAAACCAAATAGCGGCGAGGATGTAGGGCGGCGCGGTGAGCAGCAGCGTGATCAGACTCGAGTAGCCGAGTGTCTGCACGATGGACGGGAAGAAGTTGACCGTGCTGCCCATGGCCTGGATCATGCCCATGCAGAAGACGAGTGTCCAGACCTTGGGATCGCGGATGGCCAACTTGAAGCCCGACAGCGTGCCCGTGTCATCGTGGGCCTCGTCGGCGCCGGCCTCGTTCTCGATGCGCCACACGGCATAGTCGCGCTCGACATTGTTGAGCAGGCGCGCATTGTGCGGGTACTCGGGCATGACCAGCGAGAACAGCAGGCCGCAGCCGACCGTGCAAGCGCCCTCGACGATAAACAGCCAGCGCCAGCCGGCAATGCCATAGCGGCCGTCGAGCGTCAGGCAGGCCGCGGCAATGAAGCCACCAAACGCGCTGCCGAGCATCTGGAACATGAAGAGCGCGGCCAGGCGCTTACCGAGCTCCTGCTTGGTATACCAGGCACTCAGGTAATAGATTACGCCGGGAAAGTAGACCGCCACCGTGATTCCCAGAAAGACGCGCTGCACATACAGGCCCTCCTTGGAGTGGACAACGGCAGTGAGAGCGGAGACGACGCCCCAGACGGTGGCAGCCAAGCAGAGGTCTGGTCTGTTAGTCAGAACTCGTTGATATATTTGATTTCAAGTTTAGAGAGACGGGACATCGACGTACACAATCCAGGGCGGGGAATCTTTGTCATAATCAGGTTCGAAGGGATCTGGAAAGGCAGGTAACCGGCTATTGCTGTTACCGAGATGCCTCTTGGTCATAGCTGCCGTTGTTTATATTGCTAAGCTTTGGGCATCGGACACCCACCAAAGAGGATAGAAATGGCCGTGGCAAAGTCATTGGTCGTCATGTGCAGGTTCGTCCATGATGCCGTAAACTTGGACGCGGCCAGCGCCGACTTGTCGACGTAGTTGAAGACGTAGAGGATGCCAATGATGGGGATGATGACAAAATCCAGCTTGCGCACCATACGGCGCTCGAAGGCGCGGATCTCCTCGTCCGTCATGTTGCGGATGCTCTCGGGCTTCTGCACCACCGAAAAGTCGCCCTTTTGGTCGTCGTCCACCTCGACGTGCGACGGCTGGACCGCCAGGATCTTGTCATCGCCGGCGACCGGGGCCGCAGCCGGGGCTACGGCCGTGTTCGGAGAGTTCTGCATTGTGGGGTGGCAGGGGGTTGGCGGTGGTGTTGGTGACGAGAACCGAGGATGAAGAAAAGGAGAGGAGTGAGGCAGTCGACAGGACAGTTCAGGTCACAGAGGAGAAGCGAGGCGAGCCATGGTTATATGTGCATACGATCGTCAACAGATGCAGTCACGGCCGTCTTGAGGCCGGACACCACCAAGCGGATATGCGAGACAGGGGCCAGAAAAGTCGGCGGGGGAGAAAGCGAGGGGCCAAGGCGGCAATGTGACTGAAGAAATAATAAAAAGTGGACTGGGAATAAAAGTGCCTGCAAAACTAATACACCACTCCACACAACTGGCACTCATGACTCTGCTACTTACCCGCGAACAATGCAGAGAAGTGGTCCCACTGCAGGGGTTAGTTTTCGCCGCAAAGGCTATGTATTATGGCACGGAAATGGAACCTCGTCCGACTTTTCTTTTCTTCTTTTTCTTCTTTTGGGACTTGACCATCCTTTGGTCTCTTCGTTTTTATCTTTCCTTGCTCCCCTCCTTAGGCACTCCGTACTCTGCCCACAGCTCGTCGGGGTTTGTGGAGCTGCAAGTAATTTTTCCCAGTGGAGAGGACATGGAGAAGGGCAACGGCAAGACGAGAGACGCAGAACACGGGACAGAAAACGGACGTACCCCGGAAAAGGTTGTCAAAGACAAGTAGAAAAGATACAGCCTGCTGCACAGCGATTGGCTCGGCTTGGCTATGCCCCGGTTCTCAGGTCGGCTTTTATGTGGTTCTTTTTCCAACCAAGTTCCTTTGTGTGTGGTCTTTTGTTGCCTTCATAGACAGAAGTAAAGTAAAAATGATCGTACGACATGAGCCAACCAGAATATGTAGATGCAATTATGAGATGTGTGCGTGTCATGAACAAAGAATAAAAGATAACCAGGAATAAAATGTCCTCCACAATTGGAACGCCGTCCGGCTATCCTCCATGATGATGCCAACGAAATCAAGCTGTCATAATCAGCCTATGCAAAGAAACAAACGCTATTAAAAAGCCAAAACCCACCCCGACATCGGCATCACCATCGCGTGGTTCGTCAGCTCACATTGCTGCGGCGTCACGCGTGGCGATGCGGAACGCCTCGTTGACATCCGATGCGCGGAAGCCAGGCGTCTGGCCCAGGCAGGTGCCACGGCGTACCAGCTCCCGCAGGAACTTGATGACGTCGAGCACAAGCAGCCGCCGCCGCGGGAAGGCGATATTGACATGCGAAGGCAGCTGCATCGAGCCGTCAAACGAAAGCATGCTGTTGCCCAAGAAGGAGGCCATCAAGCCGTCTTGTGTCGGAGCCGTGACGCCAGAGACTCGGCCATGTCCACCACGACTCGACGATGACGACGACGACGGTGCTGCACTTGCTGTCCCGTTCCAGTCCACGGCATCGGCTGCTGTGGATGTAGTCATGGCCCGCGCCGAGGCCGCGCCGGTCTTTGGGCTGATGAGGTCTGGCGCGAGATAGTCAAACATGCCCACGCTGCCGTTACCACTACCGCTGTTACTGCCACTGCCACTGCCATCCAAACCACTCTGGCTCGTATTTGCCGTCGACGCCGTGGAGGCCGTTCCCGCGGTGCTCATGCTCGTGCTCGTGGCCGGCCCGCCGCTCACATTACTGTCCACCGTCGTGGCGTCGTCGAGGGCAAAGTCGGCATCGTCCACCTCGACCAATATGCTGTCCGAGTTGGGCGGGATGTGCACGCCGCGCTGCTGCAGGTACATCTCCGTCTCATCACAGTCGTAGAACGCGCCCTCGAAGCCGGGCAGTGTCACGTTGATGCGTGGCACGACGGTGCGGACGCCTGTGCCCCGGTGGTCACCGTTGCTGTTGTTGGGCAGACCACTGCCACGGCTGGCGCGGCTGCTGCGCGACGTCTGTGTTGTCTGGGAGGTGACTGACGACGTGGCCGACGCGCCCGAGGGCGGCACCGGTGCGGGCTCCTCTTCAGGGTCGGGAGTCTCCGTGACAAACGGCAGCTCCCAGTGGGTAAACTTGTTGGGCGACAGGGGCGTCTCAAGGCCACGCACCAAACGCTGGCGGATGGCGTCGACGGGCTCAAACATGATGCAGAACCCAAATGCACGCGCAAAAATGTCGCTGGGCGGGTTCGGGCTGCTGATGAGGCGGTAGGCGCTCTCCAGGGCGTAGCGGCGCAGGCGCAGGCCAAACGAGATGTTGGGGATGTCAATGTGCGTCGGCAGCGAGATGCCCGGGAAGGGGCTGCCAATGGACGCCGTGGCGATGAACGCGTCCGTGTCTGCCAGGTGGGGGCCAAGGTCGCTGGTTGAGGCCGGCACGGCCGATGCGTCTTGCCCCGGCGGCGACGGGTAGGCTGTGGGAAAGAGGGAAAAGGACGGGCCGTCAAAGGAGAACGAGCCACCGTCCATCACAGCGTCGAAGTCATTGTTGTTATTGTTGCTGTTGGTCTGCTGGCCCGACATGGGCGAGTCTGACAGAGCCGTGTTGCTGTTGCTGTTGCTGCCGCTGAAGAACGGCGAGGAGAGCGGCGCTCCGACGGCGGGCGACGTCGTGACGGACGAGACCGAATTCAGAATGTCCATGGCCAGGCCGAAGCTGTTGTCAAACAGGGCCTGGGGTTGATGATCGAATGTGTTGTTCTGGTGTTGCTGCTGCTGCTGCTGCTGCTGCTGTGGCTGGTGCTGCACAAGGACGCCACCGTACAACTGTTGCTGTATCTGCTGTGCCTGTCGTATGGCCGTCTCCTCGCTCATGACTGCTGCTGCAGTTCCAGTCCCTGTCGGCGCCACAGTCGCCTCCTGCGGTTGCTGCTGCGTCGTCTGGTAGCCAAACGTCTTGACAGCCTCGGTAATGGCCTGCTGCTTCTTGCGGAACGCCCAGGCGTCGTCCGTCGGGTTTGTTTGTGTCTGTGACTGCAGAGGCCCTTTCATCGGCTGCCGCTGCTGCTGCTGCTGTTCCTCGTCCTCGTTATCGTCCATGTCCTCGTCCGCACTCGACTGTCGCGCCATTTCCAGAAAACACCTCGGTCGTCTGCCGCAGCTGCTGCGCGAGGTCCGGGTGCGTGTCCAGCAGGCCACGTTGGACGGCAAAATCGTGCAGCACCATAAACGCGTTGCTCATGGCCTCGTTGGCCTCTTTGAGCGCATGCACGCGCTTCTCCAGCGACACGATGGCCTTTTTCTTTGCGGCTGCGGTAGGCCCGCTGCGCAAGGCGGATCTGTGTCCTCCGTCTCTGTATCGTATTAGTAAGGGGGCGCATTTCTGTTTTGTTCAAAGTTTTTTCGTCAATATACAAAGAGCACAATAAAAACTCACATCAGCAGCCGTGACGTCCTTGACGTCGATACGTGGCCGGCCTCGGGCCCGCTTCTTGTCGCCCTCGGCCCCGTCGCCGTGGTCGTCTTCCTCATCGTCGTCGTCGTCGCCATCGCTGCCCATGATAATGGCCTGTCCTCGGGCCTGTCCACGGGTCTCTCCCCGAGTTTGTTCTCCAGCAGTGTTGGTGCTGCTGGCCGCTCTCCCTGAAGATCGCGTGATTGGAGGCTTGCGGGCCTTGAGTCTGCCTATTGTGGGCGGTGTCACGTCCACGGCAGACAGAATGTCTTGGGGTGCTGTGCATGCTGGGGCGGCCGTCGAGGAAGCCAACATATTTGTCGTCGTCGCTGTCGAAGACTTGCGTTCGCTCAACAGGGTCTGCAGCTTCCGTTTGGTACCCCGAGTGGCTCTCGTGCTGGCAGTGTCCAGCAGCGCAGGCAGCGGCACGCCAATGTCGTAATGGGCAGCATTCAGAATAGCGAGATCGGACTCCATGTAGGCAATCGTCGGCGAATAGTGACGCGGTACCTCGCGTACAACAGCTGCCAGACTCATATATAGAGGGGGGGGGAAGTAATCAAGAAAAAAAAAGACAAGGGGGGAGCGGACGAGAAAGGTAACAAGACCAAGAAGCAAAAGATTTATTATGGGGGCAAGTAAAAACGATGATAGAGATAACGTGCAGGTTGTTATGATCCTCCGAGAAGGAGGAGGCGGCTGGATGTTAAAGCGTGCAGACGTGCAGGCGGAAAAGGCAGAGAAGACAGGGAAGGGACAGGTTGTCGCTGACGTTCGCTGACGTTCTCAACCAACGACGTTCAAGGGACCCAAGAATGACAAATGCCAAACGTCTTAAGAACGAAGCGAGAGGCCGAGGCCGTATTCCGCGGTTCTGGGCGTGGTGCTTAGATGAGCAGAGTGCGCAGGCGACCACCGGTTACGGCAGACATGAGGACCATGCGACCAGTTCGGGCGCCTTTGTAAGCCAGCCGTGCTGTTTGACAGACAAATAGACAGTCAGTCAGTCAGCCAACCAGTCAGGCAGTCAGTTCGGCGTCTGGTCAATGCGGCGTCATATGGCAGATGGGGTACGAGACAGAAGTGCAGGGACGAGGGGCTTTTGCCGGGTAAACGCCCGAATTTCAAGTCAACAAGGGAAGGTTTGTGTGGAGAGCATGAGGGGAGAAGAAAGAAAAGAGACAAAAAGGAGGGCCGGTCACGGTCACGGAGATGTGCAGTCCACGCTCAACGTTCGGCGTGCCAATCCGTCGATTGCTTTTCCTGTTGAGATGCAATACTGGAAATATGTCAGAGGCGTCGGTTGAGAGGACATGTCAATGGCAAGGCGCGAGTCAGTCACCGCGACATGTGGTTGAGGTTGGTCGAGGTTCGCTTGACAGCCGAATTAATGATTAGTGAACATGATTTCCAATGTGGGTCCAAATGCCGACTAGCAGCCCTGTGAGTGGCCAGTTTCTGGCTTTTTCTCGGAACAAGCGGGTCCAGGGCTGATTCTGGTAAGAAGGGAAGGAGCCCCACTTTGCAGAGTCCCAACAGCCAGGAACCCATCAGGACATCAACAGTCTCCCTCGTCGACTTTTTTTTCTTCTTTCCCAAGACCAGCGACGGCAAATCACGGAGTATTCGGGGCATAGCTCACGGAGAAGTTGTGCTCGGCGAGGTCGTTTCTGGATGGAGGACGGGTCAAGTAAGCATGTCTCGGCCATTGCTTGCCTGTGGCTCTTTTGTTGCGCACGTGGATTATGATGAAAGCTGAGCGAGAACATCCAAACGAGTGAAAATGCCCGTAGAATGATACATTCCCTTTTCAGGCAGTTTTATTCGATGACGTTGCATTCGTCTGCTGTATTGGTTTTTTTAGTCCTAGGGCTTCTCTCTTATGAAAAGCTGAGCACTCATTGGCTTTGGTTTTATTTCTGCTGTTTAACTTGTTTAACGTGTTAAATTTTATAATAGATACATAAAATCAAACATATTTCACCCCGATATCGGCTTATTATCATTACTCCCAACTATAAACAAATCTGGACACAAGAGCAGCTGTAGATAAGAAAATGAAGCAAGACAAGCAGCAAAGAAATGAATCCTTCTGTTGACAATATAATAAAACGTGCGCCCTCTTATTGTTCTTCCTAAGTTACCCCGTACAGCTCACCAGAAACGGAAGGGCGCCAGCCGCTGGCCGTTGGAGATGAACGGCGTAAAGATGACGCCGTTGGTCACCGGCGTCACCAGCCCGTCTGCACCGGTCGTGTACGACACGTACGTCTGCGTCACGGGCGTCTCCAGGCCATCGGGACCAGTGGTATAGACAACCGGCGTCGCAATGCCGTTGGGGCCGGTCGTGTAAACGACGGGCGTGGCTAGGCCGTTGAGGCCCGTCGTGTACGCCACGGGCGTCTCCACGCCGTTGGGGCCGGTCGTGAAGGCAACTGGTGTGGTCAGTCCGTTGGGTCCAATGGTGTAGCTCGTCACGCCCGTAGTGGCCAGGGTCAAGGGCGGCGTGACGGGCGTCCACGACGTGGTCACGCCCGCAGGCGGCGTCGTGGTCTCGGAGCTCACGGGCGGCGGCGGCGGGGGGGCCAGGGCGGGAGAGGACGCCGGCGCTGCGGGAGGGGTGGGGATGGGCGCACCTGGGGGTGTCGTCATTGGCGGGCTGGCGGGCGGCGTGGTGTGTCCCCAGCCTGCTCCACCGCCACCCGGGGCTCCTCCTCCTCCAGGGAGTCCACCAGCACCACCGGGGCCCTCAGGTCCGCCAGGTCCCGAAGGCGGGCCATGCTGGGCCATGGCCACAGTAATGCTGCAAGATGGTGATTAGTATAGAGTACAAAGTAACGTAGCAGCAGCTAGGGAGGTGTCTGGGTAGATGTCTTACATAGAAGCTAGGTAGCCAATTGTAAACGTGTTGAGCTTCATTTTGGCGTCGTTCCTTGTGTATTCAAATGTCAGATGTGAAGTAGTGTGGCCAGATGCGAAGAATGTGTGGCTAAAGGTAAAGCAGACGAGTGATGGGGTCTGGATGTTCAAAAAGGACGAGCACCACCGAGGGACAGACTCTGACTAAATACACGAGACGGTCTGGAATCATTCTCTAAAGGGCCACCGGTGATTTTTTTGGGTCCAGCACGGGAAATCTCCGTCCGGAGAGAAAATTGATGTCCGGATGGGAGAGACTGCTTGGTGTGCATGTATGCCCTCGACAACCTTCGCCTTCATTTCTCGATATTGCTGCTTCTCTCGGTAGACCGGCGGCTCCTTTGTCGACAGCAATATCCAACGCATGGCGTTAAGCTTCACGGACGGCGCCGTTTTTGTAATGTCAATAAAGTGAAGGCATACAACCGGCATACAATGAGGCTCTATATTGAAATTGATTGGACTGTGCTATGAACGGGGAGAGAATGGGGGAATGACGGAAGTCTAGTGAGCGAGGCGTGCATGAAACCCTCGAAAAGAATATCGAGAAATATCAAAAACAAGGCATCAAAAATCAAAGGTCCGGAGAATGAACCAAGGATGGGGTCGACGGAAGAACATGCGCCGCCGCTCTGGGCCGGGTTGATGCGGATTACTGGCATGGCACTTGGCAGGCATTGAGAGGGTCCATTGGCTGCTGTAAGTGAAACGGGTCGTCCCCAAAGAGGCAACCGCCACACAAACAGCACGGAGCAAATTGCAACTGAGCCGCAGTGCATTCATTCTGCCTGCATTCTGCCATGGCATGAACAAGCATAAACGGCAAAACAAACGGGCCCAAGGCGGCGGCCAAGAAGATATGCGCCCAAAGGCAACCGAAAAAGGATAGATGCCAATAGCACTACGTCACAAAATGCATAACATGCGTAAAATAAGGAATGACAAGAATCCTCGTATTTCGAATCTATATTAAAGCTGTATATCTCCGTATTCTAAAAATTCTCCAGGATATGCACACTGACGTTGAAGAGGTCGAATCAGCTGCACCTCCGCCCACTGCGCAATCTGTACTCGCCCATTTACAGGACCAGGGCCAGCGAGGCAACAAACAGGGCAGCAGCTGCGCCAATGGACAGGGACCGCGAGACACCGGCCGCAGACTTGGAGGCGGCCGTGCCCGACGAGCCAGAGCCCGACGACGTGGGTGAGCCGCTGGAGCCGCTACCGCTGCCGCTGCTGCTGGACGTGGGGCTGGAGCCGTCGCCGAAGCCGCTCGACGTGGTCTTCTCAAAGGCGCCGAAGCCGATGCGGCCCTGCTCGGCATCGTAGACAGTGACGTACTGCTTGAGCAGCGGGCTGCCCATGAGCCACGTGGGGGCACCAAAGTTGAAAGGCGCCGCGGGCGAGAGGATGGCCGCCTGGCAGATGTTGTCGAGGCCCGGGTAGGCACCCTGGTTGAAGTTGATGGCGGGCAGCGTGGCGTTGATGCTGCCAAAGCGGAAGGTGATGGACAGGTCGTCGCCGAGCGCGGCAAGCTTCTCCATGGTGTCGCAGCTGGCGCCCCACGAGCCGACGGTGTCAATGGGCACGATCTCGCTCGAGATGGACGCGTAGATGTTGGCGGCGGTCTGGTTGTCGGGCGCCTGGATAAAAGCTGTGCCGGTGTCGAGGATGGCGTAGCTGGGCGTGGACTCGCTGATCTGCGACGAGCCACCGTTGATCTTGGCGCTCAGCGAGAAGCCCGTCTGCTCGACGGCCCAGCCGGCGCCAACCGAGGCAAACTTGTCGATCCACGGCTCGTACGTGAAGCCGGCCGCGCCGCCCTTGACCAGCGAGCTGTCGGCCGCGCCCAGCGTCAGCACGCCGCCGTCGTCGGTGCCACTGTTGCCCTCGCCGAGCACCACCGTAAACACCACGCCGTTGGCCAGCTTGCCCGTGGCGTTGAGCTGCCACAGGTACGGCATGGGGTCCTGCGTGATGTCGCTGCTGGAGCCGCCAATCGATGTCAGCTCGGCGCCGTTGCTCGAGGGCGGCAGGCCCAGGATGCCGTCGATGGGCCCGAGGTCAAAGTCGGCCGTCACGTCGTCCAGCGCCAGGAAGGCCTGCTTCTCGACGGTCATGTCGGCGCTGTCCGACGCGTGGGCAAACGTCACGACGTCCGTGGCCAGCTCGCCGCTGATGCCGACAAAGGCGTTGGACGTCAGCTTGGACGGCACGTTTGTGCCGCCCGTGTCGAAGCTGACGTTGTAGCGCGGCGCCGCGTTGGCCACCAGGCCCGTTGTCGACGACTTGGACGCGTCGTAGCGGCCCTGGCTGGTGCAGCCGTTGCAGTTGGCCGCCGGCAGCAGCAGCGTCGACGAGCCCGTGTCGAAGAGCACCGTCAGGCTCTGCGGCGGCGTGCCCACGCTGATCTCGCCGTACCACTGCAGGTCCACGGTGCCAATCCAGTCGCTCAGGGGCACGTCGACGCCGGCGCCGTCCGCGCGCTTGGCAAGCATCTTGGACCGCGCCGCGTGGCGGTGCACACTGGGGGCCGAGTTGTCGCGGGCCGCCTTGCGCAGCGGCACCTTGAAGGCTGCAGCCTCGTAGGTGGCGCTGGCCAGCAGGAGCAGGGCCGCGGTCTTCATGGTTGTGGCGGTTGTCGGACGAGGGTGGGGGTGAGAAACAATGAAAGTGAAGAGAGCGTGAGAAGCAAAACAGGAAAACAGGAAAACAAAACAAAACAACAATGCCGGGAAAATGGGAAAGTAAAAGTCAAGGAGAGGCTGAGGAATGAGGAGGAGAGACAAGAGAAACGGAACACAAACAGGAACAAGCTACGTCTGGGCCTGTCGTCTTATATCTCCCGTTCACCTGCGCGGCTCACGTTCCATCTTTCGCTTTCCACGGCTGTTGATCCTACTCAGGATGGCCAGGCAAGGATCGACACTCCTTCGCGTGGTCCCAGCAAGGCATCAACATCCGGGAGCATCCACTTCATCTGTCCCCTGCTGCATCCATGGCGACCAGAACAAACCGACGAATACTGGGAATTGGCCAGGGGCACAAGAGGGCTTGGCAGCGCGTTGCAAGCTGCTGCTCCAGGGAATTGCAGTGCTGTGCGTATCAGTCGTATTTCGTTCCTTGCAGCGAGTGCAACTCTGGTCGAGATGGAGTGGTAAGATACATTTAGGGAACGCGTTAAACAGTGGTTTTGGGTAACGGCACAGAGGCTTATCCACTAAGCCGTCTGAATGGACCGCCTGAACCTTCTGAAGAGTGCTTAGCGCCCTTCCGCCGTTTTGTCTTCATTTAGGTAATTTAAACTGCGCCAGGGGCTAGTCGAAAGACACACTTCCAGGCTGCTAGAATTTGACACCAGGGGCTACACCGTGGCGGGCAGGTGCGCTGCAAAAAAGTGTAAATGGCAAAACGCAAAACGACCAGGCAGCAGACTTCCAGGTACCGGGAAAGGATCTGGAGCGGCTCTGCACAGCCCGTGCCAGGCCCGGTTCTCTGCTTTTCTTATTCTTAATTTTCTCACAGCTCCGGCCTTTCAGGCAGTGAGAAGAAAGAAGAGAAACAGGCCCAAGCTGCTAGCCGATCCACATAAGAAGGAAGAATCCTTCAGAATCACGACGGGCAGACCCAGATGAAGCCCAAATAGGCAAAGTAAAGTGTAAGAAGAGGATGTTGCGCAACTTCGGAGAGATTATTTGGGCCGGTTTCAGCGACATTTCGCTACTTTTGGCGAGGTAACACGCTGAGATGTGGACAGGGCAGATCTCTTATGGTAGCAAACAAACTTTTCGACTCTGCCGGGACTTGTCCGTTGCCAGGAAGCGACAGGATCAAAAGAGACCCAAAAATACCGATAGTAGGAGGATGTCTGTTCATCCTATCCTCACAATAGACTGCGTTTGCGCAATGTCAGAACCTTGCTGCCGTGTGACTATTCTTCACGAAAAGATTGCAGTCAAACTTGCTTGTCTTCCCCAGCGCACATTGCTCTATCATTGCTATCGTTCAGCCCTACAGGGTTTCAGTCTACGAGTAGACGCGCTGCGGAGAAAGCCAAGCCACGTCTTGGAAAGGCTGCAGCCAACACTTCTAGAGCAAGCGGGAGACACAGCGACAACTTATTTTGAGAACAGGTGGACCACGACGCGAAGAAACTTGTCAAATTGAAGGCCGGCATAAGAAGTACATGTACAGAGTACGGAGTACCCCGTACAATGAATATGAACATACGCTAGATGCGAGGAGCCGCGAAAAAAAAGGGAAAAAAAGAAAACAAAAACAGCTCCGAGTGGCTTGTTCCAAATCACGAGATGCTGCAATGAGGATACGTCGGATGCGTTTCTGGCCTTGGCACCCCTTTCTTTTATTTCTGTGTGCATCACATTTTTGTCTCGTTTGTCTCGTGTGTCTCGTTTTGATGCTCCGTGATGCGTTCTCCTCTTCTGTGCCGTCTTGGGCGTGTTTACTTCATCTCGTTCTCGTCGGGTCTCTTGTGGGGCCAAATCGCTTTTCTTCTCTTGCTCACAACGGCCACAACCCCTGTCTACTTTCTCTTACGTCGCACCATCCACCTACAGACCAGCGATAAGATTGCCTTCTTCATGTTTCTTTTCATGTTTCTTTTCATGTTTCATTGGCTTCTCTTCTGCAAATACAGAAACGTCTAGCAACACTGCGCTGCCACGGCGGAAAGGAACCGTGGTGCAGAGTGGCATCTTTATGGGGAACTGGAGATACTCTGTACATTATAAGATATCAGAACTAAAAACTGATCAAATATCTACTAGTCTTTGAATTGATTGAAAGAATCATTTAAAACAACTGAATTTTTAGCGTATCTTGTGGCTCTGGAGAGAGAATAAAAATAAGTAAAGAAAAAGAAGCCGTCAATGCTTCGGTTGTCAGCGCAGAAAAGGCTGAAAAATGACTGAGGTCGTAGGTATCGTATGTGAGAACATTGGGTTTTCTTATTGTGTGCCAAGATTTATTTATGCACCTGACACGTGTTTTGCATCAACGTGCACATATCCAAAATCTTGGGTGTAGGTGCTGCAGCTGTCAATGGCTAGAAATTGAGGCTGTTTGGCTGCATTCCGTGATATCCCGTGGCTGCCCATTTGAAAGCCTCACTTTTTCGAGCATTATTGCCCAGTAAGTAGAATTCATTTTAGATGTTAATCCAAAGGCATACCTCGAGTCCAGACTGTGGCCTTCTGCTTGTATAAAGAGCAGTAAAATTTCCTAGCAAGATAAAGGGTAAAAGACGGTGCTTCATGGTACATCTCTGACCAGTACAACAAGCAGCTTCCATCGAAAACATCTCATTGCAGCACACCATGACGGACGAGCTCAACTACCAGGACTACGCATGTCGAGCTCCTCCAGCGAGATTGTGGCGTGTTCAGTTTGGTAACGGTCACGGCCAATATGGTGACAGCCATACCGTTGTGCGAAACGGCGACATTGTTTCGAGCTGGTGCAACGGACAAGACCTTCCCACAGCAGACTTTATCACCATGCGGGATTTTGTCCAAGCTGTCAAGTGCCACTGGAACTGGAGTTGCCGCCATTACCGAGATAGAAGGCAGGAGCCGGTTCATATCAACTTGGGGCGACGTCGGCGCTGCACGCAACTGGGCCTATTTTATGCGGGATGGCTGGCGTCACAATGAAAATGCGGCCGTCACCGTGTACGAGATCGAAACGTCCCGTCTGGGTGGCGCTGTCATCTTTTCGAGCACCCATCTCAAGGCCGTCTTCAACGCCAAGTACGACTATGATTTCAGCGAGTTCCTCGTTTTGGACCGTATTCCCAGAGAAAGCATCGTTGCCACGTACACGACTCACTCCACGATTGCTGACCGCGCAACGTTTCTTTACAACACAATCCCACATATCCCCTACCACGACAGAGGGCAATCGAACCACCCTATTCCATGCACGAGGATTGAATGCAGAAAGGACGGTGAAGACAACTTTCAGTCTGCCAGGGCCAACAGAGGCGTGTTTGTGGTCTTGCTCCGATGACTCCGATTGAAGTCAGTCTGGGTTTTGTGTTTTTTTTTTGTGGTGGGGGGGTCTTAGTTACTTTCTGTGTGATCGATCTGGGAGAACCTGATAGTTCCTAATAGCAATCATCATCTGAATGGTATATGTTGGAAGCTCTATTGATTTAATTTAACCCACCTGCTCCATACACAGCATTGAAACAACTGGGATGACTTGCCAAGACTGATTGCGTCTTCCTCCAAGGAAAGGCTGGCGTGCACAGCGAGGGAAGACTCGTTGCTCTTGGGAGCTTGACGAACAACAGCGCTTCCTTCATGGTCGATGTCGTCGCCGTCATTGCCTCGTTTCCGTGTTGTTTTGAAGGCTTGCTCCGCCTGCGAAACGAGTAGCGCGCATGCTCTACTGTGTTTCAAGCACACCCGGTGGCCCCTATGCTGGCCATAGGTTCGCCGCGACGAAGCCTCGTCCGTCTCGGATACCGCCAGCAGCGATTCCAACGACTATGTCGAAAATCCACCCAGACGCATCCTGGACAATCGCCAAGAATACTGGGAAATCCTGTCGGCCATCAAGTTCGCCGCGCCACAAGGTGAGTTTGACGACAATCCGCTTTACTCCCTCTACCGCCTGTACGAGTTCATTCTCCTCGACAGAGTCATTAGCTTACCGCAACCAACTGGAGTACTTTTGGCGGCAGAAGTCGTGGCCGGTCCATGACATTCCGATCCCAAGGACGACGACCCGAGCGCTATGCCGTTTCTGGCCTGCTGCACATTTTTGCTTGTCCGGTCCTTCAACGAGCGGATCAAACTGGGGCTGGACCGCAAAATGCTGTCTTTGATTACACCGCAGGAGGCGGAAGAGGCTCGCAGCCGCCCTGACCATCTGCGCACATATGAAAAGCCTAGAATTATTTTGTGGATTGCCTTGCATCTTATTTACTCAAAGACTGCACGCAGCTATTCAACGCTATTAATACAGTCCCTTTTTAGGGTAAGTGGGAGGGACTGATTGTGATGTTTGCGGTGACGTTAAGACTTTCTCTTTTCGTAGGAAATTTTCTTTTCTTGTTTAAAAATATGCCCATCCCCTTGAGTATCAGTGCCAACGCCAGCTTCCCGAGGCCCTGTCAGTTGTGCGGGACACCGTCCATATCACATCCATCATTAAAAACAACGGACTGCCTCAGAGATTAGAACGCTTTTCGGCTATGCCTTAGTTGGCCATGTACGAAAGCCCGGCGTGAATCGTTGGTAAAAGGTATCAACGAGGTCTGTCGTTGCAGCCTCGACGCTATTTTACCAATTTTCCCCAGTAGCCGCACGGTAAGATCTAGTTAGCTGCCGGCGCTAGGAATGGGCGAATCAGCACCCACAATGCAAGTAGCCTCTTCCTGTTTTCAGACACCGTTGAGCGCCATAGCCTCTCATTCCCCTTCTTTTCTTCATCTGTCGCCAACACCATGCAAAAGCGGCAATGGACGGACAGGAACCACTGCAGCATACACAGCAGAAGCCGACACCGCAAAAGCCACTCACCACCATCAAGCTGCGCGGCCAGGCCAAGAAGCGCTGGGGCAGAACGCCTGCTGCAGATTCACCAGCACGGCCAACGGCCTGCAGGCTCAGCCTTCCAGATACTGCGACCGCCAACGCCAACAGCTGCCGTCAACGCGGCTCCCATCAAGCCGCACCCGGTGCGCATCGGTCTGCGTCGCCGACACCCACAACAGACAGCCCGTCCTGCCGGCCGGCGATATTTTGATCCACGCGGGCGACTTGACGGACCAGGGCTCATTTGCAGAGGTACAGGCCGGCCTGTCGTGGCTGGCTGCGCAGCCGCACAAGCACAAGATCCTGGTGGCCGGCAAACCATGACGTGCTGCTGGACGACGCTTTCCTGGCACAGCACCCCGAGCGGCGGTATGGCCAGACACAGAACAAGAGAAG
Source organism: Sporothrix curviconia (assembly GCA_016097085.2). NCBI lineage: Eukaryota > Fungi > Ascomycota > Sordariomycetes > Ophiostomatales > Ophiostomataceae > Sporothrix > Sporothrix curviconia. The sequence goes on along the minus strand of JADMNF010000174.1, from coordinate 18,217 downwards.
ACCTGGCCTGGGGCGACGTGACGTACCTGCAGGACCGGCAGATTGCGTTGAGATGGGCGGGCGGTCCGCTGGTGATTTACGGGGCGCCGTGGACACCGGCGTATGGCGTGTCTGCATTCCAGTACCGGCCAGACGATGCACAGACGCATTGGACAGAACGGCTCGACGCGTTTTTCCGCGGCCAAGCCACCCGACATTCTCATCACGCATGGCCCACCAAAGCTGCACCGCGACCAGCGCGATTGGTACCGGGCCGGATGCGCCCACCTGGCCGAGCAGGTGGCCCGGCTGAGGCCTCAACTGTGCGTCTTTGGTCATATCCATGCCGGCTACGGCCGCGAGGACACCGTGGTGGACGCTGTGCCGCTGGCAGCACGACATGGTGGCGATTGGCTGGGCCGGAGTGGGCAGGCTTGCGTGGATGTGCTTGCTCGTCGTGTGGAGGAGGATGGCGGCATTGCCACTGCGGGTCTTTGGCGGAGGACGGCAAGAGAAGTGGACAACGTTTGTCAATGCAGCAGTCGTGGGGCGGCCCGGACAATGAAATACGGAACACGCCAATCGTGGTGGAACTGTAGTAAGTTAGAGAGGAGGGCACAAGCCAGTTTGTTTTCCTCTTTGACCAGCCAAGGCTGCTGATGTACTATGTAAAGGTTTAGGGGAGAGCCCTCTGTGTCTCGAGCAGGGATGCAGGCTGTGTCGATAAGCAGTGAGCCAACTGCAACAGCTGGCACAGGCGAGGAAAATACACTCCGCACACGGAGCTCCACAGGGAGGGCCCGTCAGCCCTATGCAGCCTTACGAACCTGGCTAGTTGATAGCGGCAGCCTTAGCAGGCATCCGCTTTCGATGGGCATCTGCATCTCCAAAGCCAACCAGAAATGCTGGTGTAGAAATACTCAAAAGTGCTCAGAAAATCTTTGGAAATATTCAACCATCAAAATCTATTACAATAGATTCCTACCATCCAAGTTCTGCCAAAACGTCTGTCCGTGAAACATTAAAGGCCCACCCCCCAGCCACTCTCTATCCCATTACTCCCACCTCTTACTCCCCAGCCTTTGTCTGGTAGTTTGTCATATCTATGCCGGCGTTTGCATCGCCGGTGGCAGCTCCAGACGGCCTCGCCATCCTCGGCTTCCTCGGCTCCCTTGGCCTCCTTGGCCTCCTTGGCATCCTTGTCATCAACCATCTGTCGGAGGCGTGCCAGCCGTTCCTCCTGGCTGGCAAACGATGCGAACCTCAGGTAGTCGGCATACTTCTCCAAACCCTCCCGGGTCTCCACGTCAAAATCCTTGTCTTCTTTGCTCCGTCTGATAAGTCTCCCGTTCTCTCAAGCGAGACCTTGAAGCCTGTAACCAAGGGCACCTCGCGTAACACGTCCTTCCCGTGTTACGTCGAGGTAGATTGCTGATCGTTTCATACTCGCATAGCTTTGCCTAGTTTGATATAGTGCACGCCATACACAATGGCGCAGGTCACCTTGTTTGATGTCACAAGAGTGGATGATTCGTTACCAAAAGGCCACAATGTCGTACTTCCTTGACCTCGGGTAGATAAACTAGGTCGAGCATGTGCTTCAGCTGCTCAGCTGTCTGAAAGACCCCCTTATCGGGTGGTAACAGAGCGACCGGCGTCCCGGCCACGGGCCGCGGGATGCCCAGATATGTAGCCATGTTCAATTCATGCCCAGACTTCGGCTGGGAATGGGTTCTTCCGAGGCATGGTCAAATGAGTCGTCGTGTGATGCGTCGCAACTTTAAATGAATAATGTCAGTTTGGGGAGAACCATGCGGCGGTCGGATATGCAAAATAAAAGTAGATGGAGAGAAGAGCAGTTACCTTTGCATCGTGAAAAAGAAAGATGTAGTTGATGGAAGGCGTTGCAGTCGTCGGTTAAGGATATTCGATGTCAAAGGCAGAAAGTAAAAAAAGAGGAAAGCAAGCAGCAGGAAATGAGAATTTATGTATTGGTGGGCCAGCCGAACTCTATTTTATGGGTCATAGAATTAACGGGGCTCTGTGCATCACGTACCAATATCTGACTAAGACTAGCGAAAGTGTCACATGACAGTCTTACTGTTGACCTCACGAGCCTCACATTAACTACAACTTGGGGTTGACTTCACTCTCAAGAAAAATTGGTTTAGGGAGTGGAGTCAACCCCAAGACAAAAGTGACCTTGTCAAGTCACACACTTTCAGCTCCTATTCAATGGCGAGATATCAAGAAGGCCAGATACATTGCAGGAACCAAAGCCAACAAGGAACTGAAAGAAAAGTGAAGACATAGTAAGAAAATAGCTACATGCTCATCAAAGCATATTCGGTTCCGGTTACTTCATTGTTTTCCTGTCAGTCCGTTCTCAAGCATTCTTCGAGACGCAAGGATATCTTCCATAGGAGCAGTCAACTCTTCATAGATTAAAACCAAGCAGCAGTGAGTAGTATGATTAAGTACAGATTATTGATGATTAAAAGCGTCTGCTTTCAATGCAAGTGATTCTGCTTCGTGTTGATTCAGCATCTACCATCTAATCAATTCACTCTGAGATGATTCGGAATAAAACTTGAAGTGATAGCCCAGCACAACAAGATCTTCACTACGAGTAGGAAACAAATTCACTGCCTCCTGCCATTTCCAGGGGAAGGAAGGAGCGACCGGTACATTCATGGAGTATAAAAAACTTTTGTCGTGACAGCATAGAAGCAGTTCATTTTACCTTCTATCTGCAACTTACAACTCACGCTCCTTGCCGAACGCTCAATATCCGCAACAGCACGTTAAAGTCTCTCATCGCAAACTCCATCGACATGCCTCGCAAGACACCGCTCTCGGTTGGTCTTGAGATTGAGATTTATCTCAAAATCAAAACAAACAGCGGCCACGAGCAACATCATTAAGGCGATGAAGTGGCGCGGGCTCACGGAGTCACGCAAGTCGACGGCCCTACAGGGGCAAGTTTATTGAGGCACTGGCGCTTCTAACTAAACAAGGAGAATGGCATTGCTGTAGTAGAGACAGAAAGCCCTGGCTACGTCGCGTGGGCCATTACCGGAGACGCGTCGTTGACCAATGGAGAAAAGGCGTTTCCAGGATTTGGTATGTTACATGTTGCTGGCTTCTAGTGACTTTTGCATTTTTGTCTCTTTTTAAAAGTGTTTAGTAATTACGCAACTTTGCATCACGTTTAGTTGGGATTGAACTAATTTCTCCCGCATGGTCCTGCTCCGCACAATGGATGACAGAGGTGGACCTCGTGTTTTCCACGAGAACTACGAGCTCAAAGCCGACTTTCGGTGTTCCACACACGTCCACGTCTCGACCTCTGTCGCTGGCAATGGCAGTCCGTGGACAAGCCGCGAGGCAGCAGCTATCCTGAAAGCGGCTTGCCTCTTGAGGACAGCGTTGTGGCAACGTTGCCCCGGACCGAAAGAACATTCGCTATGCAATGTCCAACTTCCACAGCCCCCACGTTGTCCGCAGCCTCTGGGAGGCGTACGCGGCAGCAAAGGCCAGCGGTGACCTCATTCACATCACAAGATTCCTCGACGACATTGAAACTGTCGAGGAGTTTGCCGAGCTCTACGACTCCCGGTATGTTCGTTTTAATAGGAGCAATTTGAAAAGCGGCCTAGGAACGATTGGGTTCCGCAGTCCCCCTCCGTCCACGGAAGCGAGCACGGCCAAGCATTGGTCGGTGTGGACGCTTTCTTTCATTGCGGCTGCCTTGGAGGCCAACGAGAGAGACCCGAGAAGGTTGCGAGGTCATGGCTCTGTCCAACACTTGAGAAATTTCATTACCAACGGGCTACAACTGCTGCCATTGAGTGTGACAGGGCGGCAATCGCTCAACCTCAACCTGCTTCGAGACCAGGATGGGCCCGTATCTTACACAAAGCGGGTGAGGTGGAGATGGACCAGGTCAAGCGCCAGAAGAATCGCACACGTCGTCAACGTTGAAAATGACGTGTTGGGTGGAGGAGAATTGTGACGGAGGTTTCTTTTGGTAAAGGGTTTCTTGTTTCCACTGCATTTCGTGGTTATTCGCAGCATGTTTCCTCTTTTACGTTCGGACACATTGCGCTTTTATTTTCAATTGCGTTGTTTCTTTGTGCTTCTCTTTTCATCTTTGTTTTCCAGTCAACGTTTTCTGTGTGTTCCGGTGATTACTAGTTTATTTGTGTTTTGCCGCGTTTTTGTTTTTCTATCCAATGATGAATTGATGAATGAATGCACAGAAAGAAATCACAGAAATAATGACACGATTGACAACGTAGACTATTTTAAAAACGTAACAACATGTCCATACAGCAACAGCCACGGTGATGGGATCTGGTTGCTGTACATGGTCTACCATTGCGTAGTGTCATGAAGTAAAGGCATTCCCCCATCCACTTTTGTTTCCCTTTTTTCACTTTTCTTTTTGCATCAGTAATGCTAGTCGGCACTTTAATGCTTGTGAGTCATGCAGTAAAATGCTACTGCGCATCGTTTGCGCTGACCGATACTTGGGCTGTGATTGCTGTGTCGAGAGTGGTTGTCCCACTGTTGTTCGTGTGTGTGGTGTCTTCGCACGGTGACTCCGTTGCCGGTGATAGGAGCGGGGCCAGTGCTAGTTGCTCAGAGCGTAGCACTCTCGTCAACGGACAGTATCCCGCCAAGGCAATGTTCTGCCCATTATCCTCGTGTGGTCGGTCTGACAGCGGATCGTGACGACCAGCGATTCTGTGCAGCAGTTCGACAGCAGACGGGCGCTGGTCTGGATCAATGGATGCCATGTCGCCGAGAACGCGGAGGTCATCTGCAAGGGAGGTAGTGGACGCGGAAATGTCCTCGGGCGACATGCACCGCACCGTGGACTGACGTATCTGTCGGTGGTTGATGATCCACAGGACGGTCACAAACAAGGACCAGATGTCCGCCTTTGCGGGACTGCAGCTGGCACTACGCTTGATCTCGGGCGCCATGAAGATGAGGGTACCGACATCGTTGGTTCGCGCCATAGTGCATAGTTGCTTGAGCCAAAGTCACCAATGCAGAACCGGTAGACGCCGTTGCGGCAGCTGTAAAGGATGTTGCCCGGCTTGATGTCTCGATGTACGATGCCATTGGCATGGAGGTATTCCAGGCCGCTGAGCACGTGTTCCAGGACGAGCCGGGTAAGCTGGTCGAGAGAGATTGGACGTGGCCCTGTGGCATACGAGCCTGTTCGTAGCAAATCGTCCAACGATCCGTCCATGAGCTCAAAGATCATTTCGGGTCGGTCCGTGTCCCATTTTTGAGACGCAAGCAAGCGTACAATGTGTGGCTGGGGTCATTAATGGCTGTACAAAGGACGAAGGAGTTTTTATTCCAAAACAAAACCCCCGTGAGGAGAAACGCGGGCGGCAAAAATAGAGGGAGACAAACATACAGGCTGCAATGTGGAGAGGATGGTGGGTTCCCGCATGCGGTACTCCTGTTCTTCCTCGTTGTTGCCGTATCGTTTGAGACGCTTCACAGCGACAACTTTTTGCGTGCTTTGAACGACGGCACTGTACACTTTGCCATACACGTAGAAATATTGTTGTCGATCAATCAAGCGGCAGGGCAAAATACAGGCTAGCCTGCCAACGGAGTGGACATGTGATCTGTAAACGGCTAGTCACGTGACAACACCAACAAACGTCCTCCCTGTTATGGGACTTTTTGATTGGCATTTCTTCGTTCCCCCCTTTTTCACTCTTCACTTTTCTCTTTCTCGCTCCTTATCATATCATATTATCCCATGGCCCCGCTCTCTTTTCTCTCTGCAGATGATTCTCCTACTTGGCCTCTCTCAGCGCCGTCCCCTCCGCCCCGGCCACCGCGAGCCAGTCGTGTCCTTCGCCCAGCAGCTCCCTGACGGCTCGAAACGCCCTCAACTTGACTGCACCGTCTTGGCTCCCTTGTCTCGACTCCCTTATCTCGACTCTCTTATCTCGACTCCCTCTTCCCCTCCCCCCTCTCGCCGTCTGGCCGACCGCTCTCGTGCTTAGTTTCTTTCGTAGACCTCTTACACGATCTCATGCTCCCTCGCCATTGAGTAAGTCATGTGGTTCCTTCTCCAACGCCAAACCCCTCTATGCAATAGCTGGTGATTTCTGTCACGGCATCCCGCGTCTGCCGCTTCTATGCTATCCCGGCTTAAGGGGAGGTCCTCAGCCCTATATATATCTAGCTATTTTCATTCTTATTCCATATACTTTTAAAATAGGACAACATTTTCCACGTTATTCCTTGAACATCAGACCATCTCTGGACATCATTTATGAACTTTATTTTCAAACGTCTTTGGCAAGATGGGATCCTTTGGCGAGCTCAAGAAAAACAGCGCCGAGAAAGTGGGCGCGGGTGCGTCTGGCCTGTATCTCGCCTACCGCATGAAGCAGGCGCTGACTCTGGGAGCATGGGGACTCACTTGCTATGAAAATAAAGTCTTTGTTCGCTATTTCGTTGATTTTCCGTACTTTGCTAACGTCTGCGCTTACTTAGGAATCCATTCACCGACGCTGAGCGGCAGCGCGTCCGGGACGACCCCGAGTATGTGTATATGTTCCGGCACAGCCTGAACAGGCTGACACTGGTGTCTACCAAGGGCAGCGAGCCCAATAACATGTTCGGCGCGTTCATGATAGGCATCATGAAGAAGCGGCTGGGCGAGAGCCGTGGCGAATTCAAGAAGTTGATCTCGGAATGGTCGTCTGATTGAAGATGTCTAGTCAGAGTGATTTTAACTTAAACTCAGTTATACGAACATATTTTGTTTTAGTTTGAAAAAAACAGAAATGTCACGATTTTGTAGGTAGTGATGGCAACGGTGCTCCTGGATGCAACAGAGTGTGCATGCTACCGGGCGTCATGTCGACTTTTGGTGTAGTGTGGAGCTTCTGGCCAATAGAGTCACATCAGGCCGAGCTCAACGATGTGTCCGGAGTATGCCTTGATGGTGCCATGTTACGCTGGAGATTGCGGCTCTTCAGATAAGAAGCCAATCAGACACCCTCTGCATAGCCACATCCTTCTCTCCCGACACCCTCCCATTCTTTTTCTTGATGCCCAAGCACGGCTCTTAAAATAGGGAGTCGTTGGCGTTGTTTTCCTACGTCTAGTTTATCTTCCCTTGCCCAAGCCGTTTCTACTTCATGACTATCTAAACATATTGCGTGCAGCATTCACGGTGCAAAGTGAGGAGAAGACGAAAAAGTGAACAGAAAATATAGCAGCAGTCATGGCGACAACGACGACGACGACGACAACGACAACCGCTACCATCGCCGCGACCGCACCTCTGGACATCCAAGTGTACGTGTACACGCCCCTGACTGTGGCCGACAAGCAGATCAGAGTTCTGGTTGTCGAGCCAGGGTCGGCAGATGATCCAGTCGCCGCCTCTGTGGTGCATATATCGTTGTTGGAGCGGCCAGTGCCACAGTATGAGGCCATATCCTACTCGTGGAGCGCCGTGCGCGGAACCGGCTCCATCATCCTCGACGGCATGATAGTCCGGGTGCCAGCCGCGGCCGAAGAAGCCCTGCGGTATATGCGGCACGGGGATGCCAAGCGGAGCCTCTGGATCGACGCCATCTGCATCAACCAGAACGACCTGGAGGAGCGTGGCCAGCAGGTGGCAATCATGGGCGAGGTGTACTCGCAGTCGACGGGCACGCTGATCTGGCTCGGCAGCGGCGACCGCGACGGCGAGGCCATCACCCAGCGCGCGTTTGCTGGCCTCGGGGCCCTGCACGAGCAGCTGCTGCAGGAGACGGACAAGGGGACGCGGCTGCGCGACGTGCTGTACGGCAGCACCAACATCTTCCAGTACGCGACGACGCCGCTGCCGCCAGGCGTCGACTTTGCGGCCATCCAGGCGCTGTTCCGGCGGCACTGGTTCGGCCGCCGCTGGGTCGTGCAGGATTCGGCGCTGGCGCCGCGCGGGCGGTTCTACTGCCGCGACAGCGGCACTGCTACTCTCAGCATGGACATGCAGCAGTTCTTTGGGGCCGCGGTGTGGATCCAGCACAAGCAGCACGTGCTGCCCTTTGACCTAGACGCCGAGGAGGGCATGCTCAACGCGGCGTACTTGTCGCCGTACGTCAACGGCGAGCAGGGCTTTTTTGAACACGACAAGCAGGGCATTTGCTTGGCGGACCTGCTGCGCTCGTTTCGCAACTTTGCAGTGTCCGACGCGCGCGACTGTGTGTATGCGCTGCTGGGCCTGACGCGGTGGCCATCGCGTGGCGAGACGCTGCCGGCGCTCGTCACGCCCGACTACCACAAAACCGGCAGCGACGTGTTCCACGACGCCACGCGGCTGGCCATGCGCGAGACGGGCGACCTGTGGCTCTTCCGGTACATTGACCACGGCAGAGCGCTCCCGCCGCAAGGTGGCACGCCATCGTGGGTGCCGGCCATTTTCAAGAAGCTCGACCCGAAGCAGGAGCCCAACTACATGCGGTCAGCGTTTCAAGCCTACAAGGGGATGCCGGAGGAGGAGGGGCAGGGAAACTACGACGAGGGGGCCGACGGGCGCCTGCTGCGTGTGCGCGGCGTGTGGTCGACCCAGTGGAAAGCACCGGCCCCGTGTTTGGGCCGGAGCTGTTCCGTGACATCACAGGCACCGCGGACATTGTACGCCGGGTTCTGCACGACCGCTGCCTGGTGCAAGACGGAGATGATGGTGCCCGCCAGCACGCTGCCCTGGCCAGCCTCGCATTTGCCGACCTGGGCATGGTTCTCGTCGCAGGGAGCACGTTTGATCAACGGCCGGTAGAAGGCCCGGACGAGGACGTCAGTATCTTTGCCCAGTTTATGGAAGCTCTTGAAGGGGCCGCCGAGCAAGACCAGCAGAAGACGCTTGAGACGCTTGAAGACCCGCTCTTCTCCCGCTGCGTTTGGGCTATTCGCTACGCCTGCCAGAGCCGGCGTCTGTTTGTCACACAAGACGGCCATGTGGCGCTGGGGCCGCAGATCACGCAGCCGGGCGACGTTGTTTGCGTGCTAGCCGGCAGCCGCATGCCTGTGGTCCTGCGGCCATCGGGCGATGCGAGCAACGAATGGAGCGTCCTGGGGCCGTGTTATGTACACGGCATCATGCAAGGCGAGGCGGTTGTCGAACGGTTGGCGTTCGTGGTGACGTTCAAGTTGCGTTGAATTGTGCCAGCAAGAGTGTTTGTTTCGGGTGTTTGTTGCGCGCGGCTGAGTAGATCATGAGACGAGATGACGACTGAAATTCAAATGACGCAAAAGAGGAAGACGGCGTCCGTCCTGAAGCTATCTGTGCGTGCTGGTTCGATTCCCGTCCTTGCACAATAATAAACACCCATCCTATGCAGTCTGGATTTGTAATAAAGAGTGTACAAATCAGGCTGGCAATATCATGCTGACTACGTGGAGAGGCCCTCTGCTTTGGATCACGTCGTACCTCGGCTGGATGCTTTCGATCAAAAGTGGACGAGGCGAGAAGCGACAGACAACCCCTTTGGGGGCTTTTGCTTTCTGATAAAGCCTGTTGTCTTTTTAAACTCTTCACCCCACAAAAATTTATTCTAGAAAGGAGCGCAATTCACGGCATCTTCCCTAGGACTAGTTAATTCGCAAAGAAGACTATATATAGTCTCATAGTCTACGGCGTCACAGCCGAAACATCTCGACGAACTAACGCACAAGTTCCGGGCAAGTCTCCAATCTTTTGCAAGTCAAAAGAACGCTGCTAGCAGTGAATGGTGACGAAACCTCGAGGCAACTTCGCAGCAGATATGTGGGATTATCCACTAAGACTTAGAAACAGCTGATTTTTTGGAGATTATAAAAGATAACTGGAGCTAATAATTGGAGACTGTCGATTTGCGATCGATAGCACTTGGGACAGCAATGCACTATCAAGAAGAGCTATTGCTGCTGGATGAGCTCTTTGTCCTGTCTGACATCATCGATTTGGACCGCACATACCATATAAACGCTGATTCTCGTCGACTCCTGCTTGAAGTGGCTGCTTTTCTTTTCCCTCAACTATATCACAACACAACACACGACCTTCCTTTGGGATTAAAATCAATTAAAACATACCATCAACACAATCACCGCCATGCCTTTGCACTCCGTTTTTACACTCAACACCGGCGCCAAGATCCCCGCCATCGGCCTCGGCACGTGGCAAGACAAGGATTCACAGGAGGAGGCCGTGCTTGCGGCACTCAAAGCTGGCTACCGGCACATTGACACGGCCGCCGTCTACGGCACCGAGCCAGAAGTTGGCCGCGCCATCAAGCGGTCCGGCATCCCTCGCGAGGAGCTCTTCATCACCACCAAGCTCTGGAGAGAAGACAATGCGCCCGACAAGGTCGAGGCAGCCATGGACCAGTCGCTCAAGAACCTGCAGCTCGACTACGTCGACCTGTACCTGATGCACTGGCCGGCGGCCATGGTGGACGGCAAGCAGACGGACGCGATTGACTACGTCGACACGTACAAGGCCATGGAGGCGCTGGTGCCCAAGGGAAAGACCCGGGCCATTGGCATCTGCAACTTTAGCCGCGCGGAGCTCGAGCGCCTGCTGTCCAACGCGGGCGCGTCGGTGCCGGCCGTGCACCAGATGGAGCTGCATCCGTGGCTGCAGCAAAAGGAGTTTGCGCAGTACAACAAGGACAACGGCATCACCATTGTGCAGTACTCGCCGTTTGGCAACCAGAACGCCAAGTACGCACGGAACGCGGCGATCTTGCTCGAGGACCCGACGCTCCAGCGCGTCGCCGACAAGTACGGCAAGACGACTGCGCAGGTCGCGCTGGCATGGGGCATCCACCACGGCCACGCTGTGATCCCCAAGTCCAAGACAGAGGAGCGCATCAAGTCGAACTTGGCGGGCAACTTTAACCTCTCGCCCGAGGATGTTCAGGAGATTGACAAGATCGACAAGAAGCAGCGCTTCAACGACGACTCGGACGGGGGCTACTCCTACTTCCAGGACCTGGACGGCAAGAAGAAGTAGATGGGTTCCAAGGGAGGACAACGTGTCGTTTCTATTGTCGGCAAGGTACTTACCGCAAAAAAAGTTGAAAGAGACCGGGATAGCTCTTAATACTGGGAGTTAAAAATAAATCTGAACAGAACAATTGCTTGCATTGGAAAACGACAACGGAAATATCTGTGTACATTCACCCCTTTTGCCGTTCCGTCCTCAACCGAGCATCCTATTTCCTCGTCTTGTCCTATCCTCGTCTTGTCCTATCCTTTGAAAACTTATGTACCTCGTCCTTTACTCCTTGTTGAGGTTGAAGTACAAGGTGGTGCACAGCGCGCCGTCCGCCACGCCGAGCGTGAAGAGCGTGAGGGCACCGCCCAGCCTATGTGGCGGGGGAAAAAGCCGACAATGCCGCCACGGCGGACAGCTGTATGGTCGGCCGTGCTGCGCAGCACGCGCCCAGTGGAAAAGGCAGCTGTGGCAAGGGGCTTGCGAGCAGCAGAGATGGTCATCATGATGGGCGACATGCTGGCGGTGGCGTAGAGCAGGGTGTGTGCTGTTGTAGAGGGTTTTGTATTTTTGTGCAGATGTGGTTCTTTGGTAGTGTGGTACAGGTAGGGAAATCTTGAGCGTAAAGTCGGATCCCTTGACTTCTCGGGGCCTTCATCGCTCTTTTGTTTATATACAGAGCATGTTGTGTTATGCTCAAACGTAAGGCTTGGCTAGAGGCGCTAAGGTGGTGTAAGTCAGGCGTGGTTTGGGCTACTGGCGGAGCTAATACCGTTAGTGCGTTATGGTGTTTCACAACTGCATCGCAGCGCAATCAGAGGACTTTTAGGGCTTAGTACAGGTCTCTGGAGATGGATTTACAGCGCCCATAACGACCACGGCCAGCTTCGCTACTAATTTCCGTGGCTATGCAAATCAACAAGAGTCGTTGGGAAAACGTAACTATCATGATTATACTATTAAATATATGAAGAAAAAATCAAACGCTGGCAAACAACGCTGACATCAACAAAACCGCCACTCGCCATTGTATTTATCCTACGCAACGGTCACCGCCCTCCGATCCCCAGATGCTACCGTTCTGGCAACTCGTAGACCTCGGAGCTGTAGCCTCTCATGCTGTCGAACTTTGAGTCCGAGTACAGCTCCTTTGGTGACTTTAATGCCGCCACAACAGCCACTGGCGATGCTCTTGCCGAGGCCGTGAGAGACCGGTGTTTCTCGACGACCTGCCTTTGTTGCCTCCTTCGTCGGAAAAGGAGAAAAGCGCCAACAGCCAGGAATGCCACAGCAGCAATGATGCCTACAGCAATGCCAGCGGAGGCACCTGGGGTGAGCACTGTCGACTTGGCCGCGTCTGGTGTTGTTGATGCGGAAGTGGATGTCAACTGTGCGGAGGTGGACGACGTGGACGACGTGGACGATGCGGGCAGCGCTGCTTTTGACGTGAGCGTCGAAGTTTGCGTCGACAGGGTGTCCAGAGCCAGCGTCGGTCCCACGGCAAAGTCAAAGCCGTTGACCGGAATGGCAAAGACCGTCGCTGACGCCGTCATGACAACCGTGGTGGTGGACTGCCCCGACTGGCCCTGGGATGCAAGGTACGCAAACTTCTGCCCGCTGGTGATGGTAGACACGCACTGTGACGGAAACTGGGCGGCTGTGTTGGCCTGGGGTGCCAAGAGATTGTAGCCCGTCGGACAGCAAAACGTCTGGTGCAGCGAGCTGGCCACGACGGCTGTCTGGACTGGCGAGTAGGCGCCGGGGCACTGGAAGGCTGGGCCCAGCGCGGTGAAAAGACTTGCGGAGGGCTGGTTCCACCACAGAGTGACTTGCTCGGGAGGCAGCTCTGGGCACTGGTGACCATGGCCGCGCCGTACAGCGGATCCCATGCGATGAAGGTGCCGGGTTGGCGATGGGCGTGTGAAGATAGATGTTGGAGATGCACCGGTAGCCGAGGCCAGCGGTGCTGAGGGGCACAAAGACTGTCGGCGTGCCGGTGATGCTGATGATTGTTCCGGTCATAGGGACGTCATGGTGAACGATGATGCGGTGCAACCACGGGGAGAAACATGGGTGAAGAGAGAGAGAAGGGGGCCTTGTGGGTACATCGGCCTGTAGAAGGGAATGCGGGACTGAATAACAAGAGAGAAGGAGGAGAAAGAAGAGGAGAAGAAGGAAAGGAAGGAAAGAGGAAGTGCGAGGAAATGCGAGCAAATGGGTTTTTGAAATCCTCGTCATTTGCAAAAGACAGAGACTTGTCCGTCTGCTGCCCGGGCGCGTCCAAAGTTGCATCATGTAAGATATTCATATGCGGCCGTTGTCTAGCCCGTTTGGTCGGGCATTTTCGAAGACATTTCTGCCTCAGGAGCATCCTAGCTTGACATTGAAGGTGCCGGCCCGGCGTATTGGGAGACAAGCATCTCACGCCCTAACCACAATCTCCCTGGGCGCCTAACTGTGTCAACCGCTGTATGCAAGGCTCGTCTTAAGGTCTGTGTCTGCCCCTGTCCGCCCAGTGGGATTTGGCTCCAAGACCCTTGACCAAGCCGTGTCGTTTATTTGGTTCGCTGTTTTGGCCCCACTGACGCAAAACAAGCCCCTGGATGATGCCGCGCGCTAAATGACGCTGGACGGCTGGGCTTGTTTGTTGGCCGCTAAAGACTGCTAAGGCTTTCTACAGGCGGCAAGCAAGGTGCTATTCCGCATTAGCAATTTACCACTTCCGGCTGGAAGCCAGAAACATCTCACGCCAGTTTCGCTTGCTCTTCTGGCCGTCCTTTTGTTTTCATAGAGTCTCTCAGAAGAGACTTTCATAGAGTCTCTCAAAGAGTCTTTCATATTCTTTCCTTTGTGTCTTCCTTGTCTCTTCTTTGTCTTCAGAGGCGTTGAGCGTCTGTTTATCGTGTACGCCATATCACTTTTTTATTTAACATCTCCAGTTTCTCCCGTCTTCCTTTTCCATCAAAACACCTACATTGTCAAAAACCACTTCCAGTATGGACTTCGACGCTCTCCGTGGCCAAGCTCAGCAACCGGCTGGACCGGTTCTCGTACACAGCACTCCCATCCGAACGGCCAAGATCGCGAAACCGTGTCGCCTTTACTTTCTCTGATATCCGCGACACTCGGTCCTGCCAGACTCGCTGTGGCAACAGAATCACGCCTTGCACGGCTGTCCATCTACACAGCTTTCGTTGCTGACCCTCCTCTGCTTTTTGTCTCTCTACTCCGGCAGCCATGGTCTGTTGCCGCTGCCGCCGAGTCCAACGGCCTCACCGCAGCCGCCTGTCCAAGGAGGAATACATCCGCGCCGTCTTGCGGAACCCGGTCGAGGGCCTCCTCGACCCGGAGCCCATTCTCGCAAAAGTGGCAGCGAGACACGGTTCCAGGAGGGCCTCGTGTGGCACTGCGATACGTCGTTGGCGGCATTGGTAACGTGGGGCAACATGTGGCTCAACTGGCGTGCGCTACGCCATCGAAGACCGGAGGTAGAGTTCCAACGCCAATGATTTCCTTGAAAGGAAAACCACAGCCCCTCTAACAGCGCAGCCACCACTCTTGTTTTGCCCACGCTCGGCGCTCGGGCAGACGACCTCGTCGACCTTGCGCAACAAGGACAATGCCGTCGACCTCTCGCTCCTCTTTGACGTCGACTACTTCCTCGCGGCCTGGCAGCAGGTCTGTCCACAGATGCGTGCCGTCGTAGCCGACACCGACATACCGAACCTGCCGGCTCCGGCGTCGGACCGCTCGCCACATCTCCAGCCAGCCCGTGTCAAGGCGTTCCCCATGCGCAAGTACCTACTCGTGACCCGACCGGCTGGCGCGCGGCGTTTTGACGGCTGGCTTCGCGTCTGTCCTCAGCCACAGCCAGCCCAGCATGTCCGCAGAAGACCCCGTCCGCGTGTGGCAAGACATGGTCCTGGCCAGTGGAACCGCGAGGCGTCCGGATCCCATACACCGGCCTTTGGCAACGCCTTTCCTCGGCTCTTTCGCTTTTCCCGACGAAACGACAAAGAGCTGGCAGCATCGGTCCTGTGGTGCATGGAGCAGAAGCTGGGCCGGCCGGTCGTCTCGGACAGCATCTTGTTCTTGCCGTCGCCCGGACGAACCAACCACCTCGCGGCGGGCCGCCTTGCTGCCGGTGCTTTCATGGGCGTGCATATGCGCGTGGCAGCCGATGCTGCCACCGCCGGCTGGCCTGGCTACGAGGCCCAGGCTCCGTTCTTTCTCGCCGAGGCCCAGCGCCGCAACTTGTCCACCATCTACCTGGCCACGGGCTCGCAAGAGCACCGGGACCGCTTCCGGCAGGATGCAGCAGCCGCCGGCCTGCAGGTGCTGACCAAGGAGGACCTGCTGGACGACGGCGACGACGAGGAGCGTGCCGCCCTCCAGGCCCTGACGTGGGACCAGCGGGCGCTCGTCGACTTTGACGTGCTGGTGCACAGCTCGTGGTTCTACGGGTTTGTGCGCAGCAGCTTCAGCTGGGCCATCGCCCTGCGGCGGGGCACGCTGCCCGAAGCCGGGCCGTCGCAGGTGACGGATGCGCTGGGCGACGAGTACCGGGACAGCCTGAGTGCCGTCGTGGGCCGGCATCCCAACATCAATCCCGAGGGGATGTGGCCATGACAGAGGTTGGGCATGGCATAAGTTCGTGGCGCAATACGGAGCACATGGCGTTTGATTAATTTTTATATCCTCATATTTCCTCATATGATTATCTTCTTTCAAAACAATAATGTGTATTTCTCAGTGGCTGGCTTGCCAGTTGATGCTCCAGAACGCCCCAAATTAATAGCGTGCCCAAGAAATCCCAATATACCCCTCTGGTACTCCAAAAATGCTTCTTATTAGGGCCGTGTAATGCTGGGTGGCTTGAACGGCTTGCAAAGCTTCGCCATGGGTGCCATGCCGCCCCCAGCACCGCCTGTCATGTTCATAGCCGGCCGTTTGCGGGCATTGCCATGCGACTGCACCTGCGCATACGACGTCGTATGGAATGAGGCTGCCGGTCGGGACGGAGTGGGAACTGCCGTCGTAGTAGGCACTGCACCACCGACTCCCGCCGCCTTGGCCCCCGCCACGCCACGGACGCCGCTCGTGTTCATGCCCATGTTCTCTTTGCCAATGGCCGGCCGAGACGGCGCACGGTACGGCCGCGGCGGGTTGAACCCAAAGGGCTGGGGCTGCTTTGTCTGCGGAGCAATGTGGTTGTGGAGATGCTGCGGCGGCTGCTCTTGTACGGGCAGGGCATCTGCTCGCGTCGGGGAACTGGAGAAATGGGCGTACTGCTTGCCCACCGGCGCGGATTTCGCTGCAGAGGCCGTCGATGCTGACGCTGCTGAAAGCTTGGGCAGCATGTTTCCCCGAACACTGCCCAGCGAGTGGCCTCGCAGCTCGGCCGGGATGCCCGATGGCAGTTGCGATGACAGTGGCAGTGACACGGACTGCTGTAGCTGCGGCGGTGGCCGCTGGAAGACGGGGGGTGCAGCGGTCGTGCTGCTGGTCGAGTTGCTGCGTGTGAAGCTCTGCATAATTGTCTGCTGTCCCGTGGGCAGCGCCCCGCGTCTCCGCCTGTCCTTGTCTGTCGTCGTCGACGGCCACCGATTCGCCTCCCCTTCCGCTTGCTGGGCAGCCTCGGCTGCTGCTGCTGCTGCTTCAGCTTCGGCTGCCAAGAGCGCTGTCTGGTGTGCTGATGCTGTCGTGAAGCCTGGGTATGCTGCCGTCGGGCCCATGGTAAAGCTGGTCCCCCCACCCTCCATTGTTGTCGTGTAGCCTCGCTGCCAGGGCCCTCGGTTGCCACCAAGCACGCCGCCACCACCACCACCACCTGTGTTGTAGTTGGGCGTGTTGATCATCTTTCGCCGCTTGGCCGTCTTTTCTTGCTGCTGGTCGCCACCGCGCCGGAACCGGCTGCCGTACTCGTACCCGCCATCCTCGTCCTCGTTCTGGTAGCGTGACTCTTCCAGGGGGTCCAGCGGGAATACGTCGTCCTCGAGCGGCACGTTCACCGGCAGACTCAGGCTCTTGTAGATCTCGCCGTGCCTGGGCACGGCGCGGCCCAGAATGTCGCCCATCTCGTCGAGCAGCGCGCGGTCAAAGGACGGGCCCCGCTCGGCAAACCACACGTCGACAATGCCCGCCAAAAAAGGCGACAGACACTGCTCGCTGCGCCGGCCCTCGCCGCGCTCCTTGTTGCGGTCGGGCGACCCAAACAGCGAGTAGCTCACGTTGAGCAGGCACTTGGCACGCGTCATGGCCACGTACAGCAGCCGACGCTCTTCGTTAATGTCGTCGGAGCGGCTGTGCGGCAGCGAGCCTCGTAGGCGGCCGGGATGAACACCACGGGCCACTCCAGCCCCTTGGCCGCGTGGATCGTCGAGATCGTGACCATGGGAAACGGGCCCACCGTTTGCCGCCTCTTCCTCCTCTTCCTTCTTCTTGTCGGCGTCGGCCGCCAGACTGATGTTGGCCAGAAACTTGTTGAGCACGCTCGTCTCCTTGGTCTGCTCCATGCCGTCGACAACGGGCAGCTCGTCCTCGGCCATGAGTGCTGGCGCGTTGGCCATGAACTCGCGCGCCAGCACCACAAACTCGTCTACGTTGGCCCAGCGCGCGTCCTCGTCGCCGCCAAACGTTTCGCCAATGTAGTCGCGGTAGTTGAGCTGCTCTGTGAGCGCCGTGATCAGCTCGACGAGGTTGTACGGCTTGTCCATGGCGGCGTCGAAAGCGTCTGATATCATGCCCGTCTTTGTCTTTGGCTTTGTTTGCCGTGGTCTGGCGTCTTTTGCGTCGGCTGCCTTGTTCGTTGCATCCGTTGCGCTCGTGTCCTCTTTCTCCATATTGTCGTCCTCGTCGTCATCATCATCATCGTCATCATCGTCCTCTACTTTATCCTGGACATCTTCTTCATCACCAACCCCACCCTCCTCTTCTTCGACGATACCTCGCAACCGGCGCTGCATCCGCTGGATCAGGCCAATAAACCGGCTCATTTTCTTCTCCGCCGGCGCCGTGATGCCCGCCTCAGCCACTCGCTCGCCGCGGCAGTGCTTTGTGATCAGCGTCCACAAGCTCATGTCGTTGGTCTCGGCCTCTTCGAGGCACTTTGCAATCGTCTTGGGCCCAATGCCCCGTCGCGGCACGTTGATGATCCGCGACAGCACCTCGTTGTTGCTCGGCTGGTTGACGATGCGCAGGTAGTCGACGAGCAGCCGCACCTCG
>JADMNF010000173.1:0-71496 GCA_016097085.2 Sporothrix curviconia | reverse complement strand
GGCCCATCCGCCGTCGCAGGCAATTGGCGCTCCGGCCCGGCCCCGGCTGCCAGCGTCAACAACGTGCTGCCAGCCCTCAGCGAGCGACGTCGGTCATCCACAATGGCACAGCCGTTGGCTTCGCCGCCAAAACCGCCGTTTGCGGCCGTGAGCTCATCGCCAGGCCGCGCCCTGGCGCTATAGCAAAACCACCACCCCAAACACAACCGCAGCGCAAATCACCACCAACAGAAGCTACTCCAACTCGTCCCAACAGCACCAACGGCACCAACGGAAGCAGCGGCACGAAGCCGCCTATGTCCCTGTTCAAAAACATGTCACTAGCCGGGCAGCCACCATTGCGCCGCCAACACCGCCCCTGTCGACGAAATCCGCCCCGACGACACCGGCTGTCGCAAAAACTCCCTCGCCCGCGACCACCACTGTCTCGACCGCTTCGCCTCACCATGTCTCTTCCACTCCAAAAGCCGATGTCTCCTCGTCGACTGTCCTCTCTGCGAGCGAGACAAGTCTGAGCCGCGCCCGGCGTACAAGATGAAGCGCACCGGCCGCCGGGCTTCCTTCCCGCCAGTGTGCATGCGCCCAATGGATCCAGAACGCCCACGCCCACGCCCCACGTTCCACGGCCCCGGATACACCTTCAAGGACACCACCAACTTCCCTGCAGACCAATTCTGCCGCCAACAAGACGCTGCCTCAGCTCCAGACGACAACAGCACAGCCGCCGCCCCCGCCGCCCCCGCCGCCGCGGCCGAGGTCCAGAGCAGCCCTAAGCCAGCGTTGATTGAGAGTGATCTGGTACTACCACCAACAGCCTCTATTGAGCAGCAGAACGGGGTCAAGCGGCGCAGAGAATCGGCCTTCTTTGACTCGTCACTGCCTGCTCAGAAACGTGCGAGGGCCTCGGTAAAGGAAACAGCTGTGCAGGGCCCAACGAAAGCCGACCTGCAGGCGTTTACAATATCGTTGCTATCGGACTCGGGAGACAACGACAACACTCGGAGCAGGACGCCAATGATGAGACGGAAGACGCCGGAGACAGCGAGGAAGATGAAGATGAAGACGAGGATGTGGACGATGACGAGGACGAAGATGAGGATGAAGATGAAGATGAGGTCGAAGATGAGGACGAGGAAGATACGGCTGAAGTTGGTCTCACCGGCAGCGAGGACGAAGCAGACGAGGCGTCAGACGGCGACAACGAATCTCAAACACAACTGCAAGACGACAACGAGTCCCTCATTGACGACAGTCCCTCCTTACAGCACCTCACCACAACACCGAGCGGCCGCCCGTACAATAAATACTTTGGTAATTGCAGCACTACGGCCCGAAGAGGGTGGAATTCAAAAGATCTAGTCTAACACTATTTGGCAGACAAAAACGGTGTTGACATCCCCTCCAAGGGCGCCCTCATACCCGACGGATACAAGCTCTGGCACGACAGGGCCGTGCCCTGGGTCTGCCCCATCCGGTCGTGCCGGCTCCTCTTCCCGGCATTGAAAAGCATGGGCTGCCATTTTCTGTATGTCTCATTCGTGGCTCCAACGGACCAATAGTCATATGAGCTTGCCGGCTAATGTTGAATGTTTGCCGACTGCCAGAGGGGCATCGAGCTACAAACCTCAACGACAACCTGGACGGAACGCTCAGCGTCATCAGCCAGCCTGCCAGCAACGTCCCAAGTCCGCCGAGGTGCACGTGTCGTCATGCGAGTGGTGCCAGAGAAGAAAGAGCCGCTTGCCACGCCGCATGCTTCTAAGCCGAGCATAAGAATGCACCTAAATGCGCCTAAGCTCTTTAAAGCAGGGCGCGAAAGAAGTGGCCAAAGGCAAAACGTGGAACCAAGGACCGGGGCAGAAATAAAGCCTGCACTTGCCCGGCGTGTAGAGCAACGGCAAGTGCCACAGGGTGGCAGTCACGAGCTTCAGCGCTCCGCTTCTGGTCGTGAATACACAAAATCCATGTCCGGCGGCCTCGGCTTTGGCGTCTTGTTTCCCGACGGCTACGAGCTCAGCTCCTACCCTATGCTACCTTGGATATGCCCAGTGCGTGACTGCCAGCGTGTGCTGCCGGCGATCCAAAATCTCGGCGCCCATTTCACGGTACGTATGGGAATTGCAGCACGGGACTGGAGCTGGTTGGTTGGTTGACTGACTGACCGACTGACTGACCGACTGACTGACTGCTTGCAGAAAAAACACAAATTCTCACGGTTCAACGATAATGGCGACGGCACGCTGTCTAAAGTAGGACCCCATACAAATATCCGGTCTATTGTCGTGTCCCAGGACGTGAAGCCTGCCTCGGAACTGGAGCCTCTAGCAGAGCAAGCCCCGGTTGGCTACAAGCCCAAGGGAGAAGCGGTTTCCGTCGAAAAGGCCCAAGTACAAAATCTGCCAGCACAGTCCAACGCGCTGCCTTGCAGCAGGCCACGCCGACATCAAATAGGGACGACATGTGGGACTATGTCAAGACGGTTATCACGAAAACCCATGCGCAACGTGGGCATGCCAGGACAGCAAGCGGCTATGTTTGCCAATGCGCCGCGTCTTCGCGACGTCCAATGGAACCATGCGGTTGTGCGCGCAACCCGGACGAGCCACTGCACGCAACACATTTGGTCGGGCTACTGATCCAGCTGACGGGCGAGGTGGCGCACACCGCGTGCGAGCATTGCAAGGCTGGCGGCGGCCTGTTTGACCGCTGCGTCGTGTGAACACGGCGGCTTCGCCAGACATGCATGTTTCCTACGAAGGCTGCGCCAACTGTGTCAGTACCTTTGGGCGCATCAACTGCAGCCTCCATCGCCAGCTGCGAGTCCGCTTCCGGACGCTGTTTCCGCACCTGAAGTACGACCAGGTGGCCGAAGAGCTCCGTTTGAAACTACCACAGGTCCGAACCTGCCATGTCCCAGCTGTCGTGAAACGCCGCAGTGGCTGCGACGGCAACAGCGGCGGCCACGGCAGCGACGGCGATAAACGACAACGACTGACACCAATAAGCTCCAACGGGCAATTACGATCACAAGCCCGTGGCAGTCCGGACACAAGCGAGGACGAGCCCTGAGGCGAAATGCAGGTGCGGGCGAAGTACGAGGCACGGCCTCCCAACTCCCAGCGTGACTTTAAGTCGTCTGGCATCGCGCAATACAGATCGAAGAACAGGAACAAAGAACAGGAACGAGAACGAATGCTGGAACTGGAGCGGGGCCAAGAAGAACTTGCCTGCGGCGGTCTGGGCGCATTGCCGACTCGAGTGACCCTGCTTCCACACCCAGCAGCAGCAGCATGGCTTTTGGCGAGGCCAGTGCCGCAGAAGCGGGACTCGCCGTTGCTTGTGTGGGCGACATGCAGCCCGCGCTGGAGATGGAGGACTGGGAGGTCGCGCCTGGCCGGGTGCAGCCACGACGAACGAGAGTATGTTTTGTAGTACCCCTCGCCCCTTTTAACCTCTGCACCCACCTCGCAACAAGCACATCGGATACAGACATTGCATTCTCCAACGCCTACCTCACGTCGAACCAGATGTCCCCATTAACCACAACATGTCGTACCGAGTCGAGGTGTGCGGCCGGGGTCGACAACGACGTTTGACGCCGACGCACGTCGACGCGGACATGCACGCTGGCGTCGGGCAAGCTGCGCGTGACGGTGGGCAACGACGCGTTTGTCATGGGCCCGCACGGCATGTTTCTGGTGGCACCGGCAAGACGTTTGCCGTGCAGAACCGGCTGTACATTGACGCCTACCTGCACATTACCGCGCTGCACAACCAGTAGTGAGTTCTTTGTTGGGTGAAGGGCTGTGAGTCTGCCGGTCTGCCCCATGGTCTACCTCAAAGTTTATCACGATCATAATGTTTAACATGTATAATACTCACCCTGTTTTACGTGGACCTCTCTTGCAATTTAACGCTCTACACTCGGCTGCTACAAACGTTTGAATTTATTGCAATGCTATGGCCATTTCCTTTGTCTTGCTTCTTTCGCTCCCCTCCGTCTAGACCCAGCCGTCGCCCAGGCCCGAGAAGACGCGCTTCGCCGCCAGCTCTGTCGTGTGCTGCTCGCCCATCCACTGGGCATGGTGCGGAGGTTAGCCCTCCTCGATGTCGACGCCCTTGCCGCCCGAAATGTACACGGCATTGCCGTTGCGGTGCTCGTCCGTGGCACACAGCAGGATGAAGCGCACCACGTCCTCGGGCTCGTTGAGCGGCAGGCCGCCGCCACCCACGCGCCCCGTGATGCTGTCAATCATGCGCGTGTTGGTGGCCGACGGGCCACATGGCGTTGACGCGCACATTGTACCGCGTCGGCGTGTACGGCGCAAACGACCGCAGCAGGCCCGTGATGGCGTGCTTGCTCGCGTTGTAGATTGGGCACGCCGGGTTCTCGCCAATGCCCGCGAGCGACGACATGAGCACAATGCTGCGCGCATCGGCTCCTTGGCGTCGAACGCGCGCTTGCGCCGCCTCGGGGCTCGGGTTGCGCATGTACGCCAGCGCAATGCGGCAGAAATAGACGACACTCAGCACGTTGAGCTCGAGGCGGTCGCGGATGGCCGTGGCCTCTTGCTGAGCGATTCGAATTGTCAGCGCATCGGGCTCAAAGAAGCCGCCGCGGCTCGCCGGCGGCGGGCAAACGCACGGCCGTGTCAATGTGGCCGTGCGCGCAATGGCAGCCTCGAATACGCCAGCTGTGACTTGTAGTTGGTGACGTCGACGCGCAAAAAGGTGACGGAGCCGCCGTTGGCCGAAGGCCTCTTTGTCGGCCCGCAGCGACGCGGCCAGGCCTCGCCCTTTTCAGCGTCCCAGTCGCCGACAAAACAGGTGGGCGCCGGCCGTATAGGACGTCTTGACGAGAGTGCCGCCAATACCTTGAGCACCGCCTGGGGGGAAAGGAATGACGGAGCAATCGTCAGCACTGGGCGAGGCATGTCTGTTTTTTTTTTATTGTTCGTCGTGGTGGCTCACCTGTGAGGACAATGACCTTGCCCTTGACCTTGGGTCAGGACATTGTCATGTAACTGGAATATCCATGGCGAGTCGAATAGAGGCGGCATTGTTGAGACCGGGTACACGGTTGATGGTGGTCCTCGAGAGAAAGCAAGAGAGGTGGTGTTTTACTGGCAGCTTGTGGGAGGGTCCTTGTCTTATAAACGCTACGCGAACCCCTCCCTGTTTGTATGCCTGCCCCAAGAACTGGCGGGAGATGGAGAGAGCGCCTGGCACGCGGCACCGGAAACCGCAATACGCCGTGTGCCTGCGGGTAACGAAATCCTCACGAATCACACAGCAATGAGACCGACAGCTAGCTTGTTACCGTCCATCACTAGTCAGGTCTGAAGTAAAGCGTGAGGGGTCCAAGGAAAGGCCAAAGACTGGCAGTTCATGATACAGGCTTTACTGCTGGTATCGTCTTTATTTTATAGTACTCGTCTACTCTTGCCCATCTCACAAACCCCAACAGTCACTTCTTCCTTTATGTAAAAGGGCTCTCGAGAAACAGACACGGATTGCTTTTGAGTAGACAGTGCGGAGAAGGCTGGTGACCCTTTTTTCTATTTCATATTTCCCGCATTTCGGTGGCTGTTGCTCGGGAAAGTGATAGCAACTTACTCCGCAGATAGTCCGGTGTTGGTTACCGAGACTCCGGGCACTCATGAGAAACACGTATAACATAAATGCAGGGCATCCATTGGCCAATTTTGATTTGACATCAGTCATGTTCAACAACAGTTATATATACGCATCTTTGTTTTGGCGTCCATCACAACACGACAAGATACTAACAAAGTTTCCAATCCTCTTACTGGCCTCCCTCCCACAGACACCCGCCCTCCCACTACAGCATGTACCGGAACTCCCGGCGCGCAACCTCCGAATGGCCGGCGGCTGGGCCGGCCACGTTGTCGAGCTTCGCGTCAGAGCTTGGCCAGTCGGTCCGTTGTGGTCCTCATAGGCCTGCGCCTCGCCGAGGCGAGCTTCTTGTTGGCCGGCCACGAGGCTCTGGCGGAACACCAGGCTTGAGCAGAATGGGTCAGGCCGTACATGGCGGTCGTGATGCCAAAGGGCTTGCGAAAGGAAGGGCCATAGGTCGAGGGCCAAAATGTAGGCAGCCGGCAAATGGCCGCCGAATGTCAGCCGGCGTACGACGCGGCCATGAAAAAGAGCGACGTGTAGCGGGCGCCGATATTTGTGGGCTGCGTGGCCATGGCGATGACGAACCGACAATGCCCAGACCCAGGGGCCAGGCATGGTGCAGGTAGCGCTCGCCGAGGCGGTCGCGTGCCACGTGTTGGCGAGGGCGACGATGCAGGCAAAGATCCATGGCGGGGCGGAGAGCAGCAGCGTCTCGGTGTTGCCGTAGCCGAGCGTCTTGGTGAGCGACGGGAAGTACGGTCGAGAAGGGTGTGCCGGCGATCATGCCGTCTGCGACACGGCCAAGAAGTACATCTTCCAGTCCGCAACGCGAGCTTGGCGCCGTGGGTACCACTTTTTCCTCGCTTTTTGGGGAAAACGTCCCACATCCACCTCTGCCCCGTGTCCTCGCGCATGCACAGCTGGGCGACCACGCTGCTCGTCGGGCGACAGATGGCGCGTGGTGTTGGTGCGGTGAAAGTCGGGGGAGGGTGAAAATAGCAATAAAGGCAATAGGCAATCGGTCAAATGGCGCCCTCGATGAATGAAGACGGCCAGCGCCACGCGCGGTGGCCCTCGGGAATTCCCTCCATTGGCTGCTCCAGGATGCCGGCGGCCATGAGGCTGCCAAAGGCATTGGAAAACCGGAGATTGCCGGCAGTAGAAGATGGCACGCGGCCAGGGCCAGCTCTTTCTTGGTATAAACCATGCTGAGAGCAAGAAGAAGGAGCCCCGGCGAGAAACGCCGCCTCAACGAGTCACGAATAAAGAACCGGCAGGCCACGGGCCCGCTAAAGTAATTGACCACCGCCCGTCAGCGTTCGAGATGAGACCCCAGGCGACCATGCACGGCGGGCAGGTAGAGGGAACGGGCGGCCGATGCGGTTCTGGTGCGGGACGAGCACAGTGTCAGCCCCGAAAAACTGTACCAGTTACAAGGGCGAATCCACCTGGAGACAAGAGAAAAGAAAAAGCCTACCATGATCAAATGTTTTTGACGGCACTTGGAAGAGAATGAAGCAAACAGGATAGACGTCACACCGTAGCAAAGTCGGTGTTGTCGGTCATGTTCAGGTCCGACTGGAAGCCCTCGAGGCGCGCGGCCGAGGCGTTATTGGCGGTCAATATAGTTGAGGATGTAGATGATGACCACAGCAAACATCTTGGGCAGTCGAGCTTGCGCACGAGGCTGCGCTCGACCTTGATGCGGTACGATCCGATCCCGGAAGCCAGCGAGTCTTCGCCGTTGGCGGCAGCGGACCCGGCGGCCGAGCCAGCCGAGTCGACATGCTCGTCATCAAGGCAAACATTGCCCGTCTTGGATGGGACAGACCCGTCAGCCATGCTAGGATGTTGTTGCGAAGCAATCAAAATCGAAACAATTAAAAAATAAAAAATAAAATAAACCAGACACAACTTGATAGGCAACGTCTAGCCTTGGGGATCTAGATGGGGAAAGATTGTAGAAAACGAGGCATGTTCAAGATGGCCAGCATCACGTCGAGGGGCATCGCAATATGTATAATTCGCAAACACGACGTGGTCCTGCTGTCGGATCTGCAATCCCCGGTCGTTCTGTCTCTGCCGGGTCGCGTGCATGTCAAGTCGTGTCGTTTGTGGGGGAGAAGCCTGCAGGGGAAAACTCCACATGGAGAATTCGGCGACGCAGAGACGCCCTGGAGAATGAATGGACAATCCGGGGATGGAAAAAGGCGGGGGACTGGTTTTGTTGTGGAAGAAGAGGCATTTCGTGGTGGAGTTGTGGAGTTGTTGAGTTGTTGGGGGTCGTGTAATTTGTGGAATTGCGGAATTGTGGAATAAATATCCATCACCAGCGCCGCACCAAAATTGGCCGGCGTGCCAGTGAAAAGGCGCCAGACAGCTGCGAGCTCGGCGGCTGCACGGCTCGCGGCATGGTTAT
Organism: Sporothrix curviconia; assembly: GCA_016097085.2. Classification (NCBI taxonomy): domain Eukaryota; kingdom Fungi; phylum Ascomycota; class Sordariomycetes; order Ophiostomatales; family Ophiostomataceae; genus Sporothrix; species Sporothrix curviconia. Next base: position 63,437 of record JADMNF010000173.1, on the reverse strand, counting down.
AGAAGACGCAAGAGATGCCGCTTTCAGATGGCCAGACAGTTGGACGAGAGAGGCGAAGTGCAACCACCAGTCACTGCGGCCGTGTCCAGTCCTTGATCTGCATCAGTCGAGTGTTTTTGTTCCTTCGTTTCTTCTCTCGATTCCGCGCCTCTTGAACTTCTTCTCTGACAACGTCATCCTGCCTCCAGCATGGGTTCACAACCGACGTCGCCCAAGACCCTCCTCGAGGTGCTTGAGGACCACATCAACGTCGATGCCGACTCGCTCGACCCGGCCTTTATCTCGACCCGGCCTTTATCAAGTCGCTGCCCATCCGCTGCCACGACCAGACGTCCAACCAGCGCATCGTACACGAGGCCATTGCCGACCCCGTCAACGCCACCATCGTCGAAAAGACTGTGGGGAGGAGCTCAAGGGCCAGCCCTGGGACGAGGTCTATGTGCTGGCCCTTGCCCGCATCGCTGCCACTGTCCTGCCCGTCATCTCGGGCATGGCCGGTATGTTTGCCATTTCCATCTACTTCAACGAGCCGGGGCCCACGGAGACGCTTCCATCTGGCCCGATGTTGCCGACCCGGCCACGGAGCACCCATGGCCGCGCGCCACCTCTTGATTCGCCATGCCTACAACCAGTTGACGGCCAAGACGGGCCAGTCCACACCGTAACTCAAGACGGCATCGTATGCGTCGCCGCGGGAGGTTATGACGGCGCCGGCGCTCGGCGCGGACCACGTCACCATTGGCCGCAGCCTGCTGGAGGACCTGGCAATCTCGGACAAGATGCCAGCGTACCGCAAGGGGGTCTGGAAGGTGCCTGTCGCCCATCAGCTCAAGGAACAAGGAGCCAGCTTCCAGTGGGAGGCGTGGACGCCGCCAACAGAGGGCGAAACAGCCAAGCGCATTGCCGTGGCTGTTGCCAAGGCTGCCACGGCAGACCCCGACCAGCTGCCCGCCGTTGACGACGGCACGGACTACCTGGCAGATGGTGTTCTGGACAAGCTCAACGCGGCTGATGCACTGACCAACAAAAAGCTCGAGGAGGGCCTGTCCAAGTTTGCAGTCTGGGAAAAGACCAGCCAGGAGTACATTGAAGCTCTGCAGGCAAAGCTGAACGCATAGCTGCGGAACGTATTCTAGGGAACCAACCTAGCATTGGTTTAGCATCAACTCGTAAATATTGCCCATGCCCGAGCTCTGCTTGGCAGGATCGAATAGATAGATTAATCAAACAAGACCATGCAGTTTTCCATGCAGTCCAACCTAACTTACGTGCTGTCCTCGCGTGAAGCTATCCGTTCCCTGCAAGCTCCTGTGATCAATGTTGTGGGGAAAGACGCCAATCGTCTCCCATTAGGGTGTCTGTTAGTTGCAGACGTCGGGCCCAAGAACGGAGCTATTTGGGGTCAGTTGGTATCCCCACGTCATTTGCCCATCTAGTCCTGCATAAATAGCAGGCCATGCCCTTCTGTATTCCACTATTCCATAATCCCGCAATTCCACCTAAACGCACCAAACGACCACTTACACGAGGACACTCTTGTGACATGGCCCGGCACAACGCCGTGGCTCCGGCCTCCGAGCCGAGGACACCTTCAAGGAGACGAAATGGGTCCGAGGAGAAGTCGCGTGAGTACTGGTCGCTGTGTTAAATCGTCTGCTTGCTGTTCAGGTTCTCAGGACCGACTGCTAACGCGCTGCACTCTGGGACAGACACCAATGCTTTGAGCTGCACGCTGTGCCACAAGGTGTACTCCCGAAGGTAAGTAATAGCTGCCCTGAGAATTCATCGATGTTTTCCACACCACAAGTTGTTGCGCCGAGGCAAGGACTCACTCACCAACGTTTTACCACCAGTGATGTGCTCTCGCACCATCTGGTCCAGGCTCATGGACAACGGGCCAAACGTGCCGGCCGGCCCGGAAGAGCAGCCGTTCTGTGAATGAAGCGGCGGCTGCCAAATAGCCCTCACCACAGTCCAAGGCATGTCCTCCGCTCTTCTGGTCGTGAAGTATTGCGGAGGTCAGCACAGACGCCTTCGCGAGCTGTGTCAGTGTCAGTGTACACGGCCGGCGATGACATCGCTCACAATGACGACACGCCACAAAACGAAGCAGCCCTCCGACCAACAATGCTGAATTGGTGGCTGTCGTAGCCGGGCGACTCCGGTGCGAATTGAATGGGACATGCTGTCGCACGAACTCGGTAGTCTCGGTAGTAGCAATGCCGGTGCCTGTTGACAACCAAAATCAGAAACCAGCAACAGCAACAGCTGCACAACAGCCAGCATCAGTGTGGCTTTGAGTTCGACGACAGCCTTCAGAATCTCTACCACTTTTCCACATCCGAGGACTATGGATGGACGGCAAACGACGCCCCGGCTGCCGGGCCTCTCACAGCGTCGTTTGACTGGGGATTCACCGACGTGCCGGACACGACCATGTTTGAGGCCATCGGAGCTCTTCCACCGCCGCCGCCTCTGCTTCCACTGCCCCCCGCCGCGCAGGATGTCGAGCCGCATCTTGTCACAGACGCATCGCCCAGCATTGTCCTCGGGCGCCTCGGGATACTCTGCGAGTGGGCGCAAACCGCCAGACCGCGACTCGGAGATTGTTTCGTGCTCTCAAGGCAGAAGAGGTCAATGGCCAGCCCAACACGGGCGATCTGCCGAACGGGAGCCCAGAAGAGAGTGCCTGGCCGACAGTGTACTATCAGTCGAATACGGCCGGTGGATCCCGTAGACTTGCCCACGGTGACACGGCCATCCACGCCCACGTCGCGAGCGCCCGTGGCTGCTATCTCGTCGATATCGGTGGGGAGCAGCAGCACAGCTGCTGCAGGTGCTAGGGGCGGCTCGGTCATGACGGCATCTGCGAGCATCAACACACAGGCGCGCATGTCAATGCAGATACTGGCTGCATACGCCCACCCGTCCCGTGTGGCCCCTCCCGGACCTGGCCAACCTCCCCTCCATCCCCTCGCTCACCGGCATGTGTCAACTGCTACTTGACACACTTTGCTGCGTGGCTTCCCATTGTCGACAGTCCTCACAGAAGCTTTCGAGTCGTCAAAGCTGCACCCGTGCTGCTGATGGCCATGGCTGCAATTGGTGCAGTGTATGCCAGCGGAGGCCTCGAGAAGCCTGCTTTCCCGATTGATGAGCTTGTCCGGAGACAGATTGTGTACATTGTAAGTTCCTTTGTACTTTTGCTGCTTTTTTTTTTAGTTTCAATTTCGCTTATCGTCCACCAGTGCGAACATGATCATCGGTTTGTCTTGGAGCCAAGCGTTATGCAAGCGTCTCTTCTGCAATCGTACTTTGGGCTGTACAGCGGCTCCCCGAGACTGTTTCACCACGCCGAGATCAGCCGGCTTCTCTCGTGACAGCCTGACGACGAAAGCATCTTCTTGCACGCAGACTATTCGGCAGCCAAAGAACTGCGGCGCCGAGATCCCTCTGCCCCAGGGGACGCGTTTTCCAAGGCTATGCATCAGGATCATCGGTATAAACCGACTTGGCTGGGCCATCTTTGTAAGTTACCACGAGGGGTCAGCTTGTGGATTCAGAAAGAAAAAAAGAAGAATTATTGAACGGCGACTGTCCTGACCACAGCGAGCAGCTCTTTGATGCTCAGATGTTTTGCTATTTTGGAACGCCTTGCCTGTATGCGCTTTCAGACATCCAAGTGTCGCTTCCTGTTCTTGCTGTCACGCCCGGTGCATGTCGAGCCGGGATGCGCCGTCAGCCTTGACAGAGCCCCGCCAACATTTAGCCAGATGATGGCCAGCCTTTCTCGACGACGGGCAGCTGCTGGAAGAGCCTCGGATATGGGGCTGAGCTGCCTGGCGTACTCACTGTACCGGCTGTGTTTTGGAGGCTGCCTCGGCACCACTGTTCCTGAGGAAGCAGCAGCAGCAATCAACACACAGCCACGGCGCAAACCCGGCTCGATCAGCTGGCACGCCACGTTATCGACACACCCGCATCACTGCCTTCACTCCGACTCTCGTGTGTCGCCTCGCACACCACGCGTATCTTGAGCTGACCGACCCAGGCCTGGTTGAGCATGATCAAAGTGGCTGCCGGCCGGTCAGGCGAGCAGGAACAGCAGGCTGCCCAGGGCGATGTCGCACGGAAGCTGCAAATGGATGCAGTCGGCGCGCGGTGCTTGTTTGCCCATGCAGCAATGCTCCAGTGCCTCTTGAATCGCTTCACATTTGAGTTGGTCTCCCATACGTTTCCTTTGTTTGAAAAAATCCCCCATTCTTTTTTTTCTTCCTCCCGAAACTCAAAACACTCACATCGATACAGCACGCCCACCGAAGTCATCTGGACATTCGACGCAGCCTGGCCATGTGGGCCGTTTTGCGCTTTTCTGGGCAGTCTCTCGAGGGGCCGCATCAGCATCAGTCCGGCGGGGCGCCGCCAAGTGTACAACCACCACGTCTTGCTGACGTGGAAGCCAAGCCCGTTTCTCGACGACTGGGTGCGTTCTATCCGAGGCGACTGTCTGTGCAGGGCATCGGCAACAACGACGGCGGCGCCCTGACGGCGGCATCGGTCTTAAAGGGCGCGTCGAAGCGGCTCGAGGTCATGTCGTGGGGTCTGGCTGCCAAGTACCGCGTTGTGTTGAAGGGCATGCTGGCGAAGATGTGATAGATGTTTGCCAGGCGTTTGGAGGCTGCTTTTGTTTTTTCAATGTGGTGGGAGACGGCACAAAAAGGGGCTTGCCTTAGTCATGATTGTGGCAGCCACTTCAAAAGTGGAAGGCACGATGCCGGTGGTGGAGACCGCAAGGCCTCCAAACAAAATAAAAGAATGAAAGAAAGGGACGCATCATGAATTTTCGCAGTATTTTAATCTCTGTTCATAAAAGACGATAGATAGCAATATGTACAAACAAAGTAAAGGTCCAAAACCAAGTCCACAATATAAAAACAAACACAATAAAAAAAAGAAGAAAAAACAAACAAAAATATTCAACAAACAAACAAAAAAAAACCATATTACTAAACACCTTTTTTTTCAACTACCTCGACATTCTACAACTCCGACAACTCTCACGACCCCACCCCTTCCTTAACCCTCCCGAATCAGAATCCCACCACTTAACGCCAAAGTGTCATTCTCGGCGACGGTGTTGACGTTGCACGCAGCGGGCACCGTGTACGACCGGTTAGGGTCGCCTCTCCCAGACGATGCTGCCATCGACCCTTCCGGTAGTACTTGTACTGGAAGGTAGTGCCGCGGGCAGATCGACAGTGACGAACCAGAGGTTGTTGGATGCCGTGTAATCAATGGCGCTGAGGGCCACGCCATTGTCAGTGTCCCAGCTGCCCAGCTGCGTAATAGACCCGTGAGAAAGACGTTCTCTCCATAGTAAGGTGTTAGCAATCTTCGTTGAACGTCACAGCAAACAGACGTGGGCGTTGTGCACGGGGCTGTGGTGGTGGTGGTGGTGGTCTGTGTTCCAGTCGAGGTTTTGGTCGTCCCCGTTGCCGTGGTCGTGGGCACTTTAGTCACACCGGTCCGCCAGTCAGCGTGGACGGCCAGGAAGAGACGCCAGCTGTGGCATATGTGCCTGTGGCTGCGGTGGCACACAGACCGATGGACACTGGACGCGCCTGTCTCGCCCCAGGGCTGCGCACAATGGCGTTGCGGCGCATGTTAGCCGTGAGCAGCGCCGGCGTAGGACCAGGTCAGGTCGCGGGCCGACAGCTGCGTGCCCACCGACTTGTCGTACTGCTCCGACATGGAGCCGTTTGGTCATGGCGTGCGCCTCGACGAGGGCCACGTAGCCGTCCGCATACGTCTGGACGGCGGCCACAATGTCGGCAAAGGCCGCCGTGGACGCGGCATAGGTGCCAACTGCAGCGCTACTGTACAGGTCTGTAAAAAACGCCAGCGACGTCGACGTGATCGTCAGGGATTCGAGGCGGTTCCAAGTATAGATGGCGTCATACAGCTGCTCAGCCGCAGCGAGGGTCGTCAGGAACCAGGGGTTGCCGTTGTAGTATGAGTCTTCGGGGTAACGGCCACGTTGACGGCGCTGCCCTCGGCAATGCCCGAGTTGAGCGTGTACACTGAACGGAAAGAGTCTGTGTAGACCTTGTGGTTGGCGAGGGCACGCGACGAGCAGGGCTGGAAGGTGGTGTCGTCGCAGTTGGCCGTGGGGTCAAATGCGTGGATACTCGCGAGAACCGTGTTGGCATCTTTGCCGGAGCGGCCGCCGCCAAAGTTGGCATTCATGTAGCTGCCGGTCCAGAAGGATTGCATGAAGCAAAGTATCTGCGGGCCTGCGAGTCGCAGTAGTCGCACGAGCCGCCCACCCGGCCAGCAAACGCACTGCCCTCAACAAGCGCGCGGTGTTGTGCCGAAATGGTGAAGAAGGACGAGCCGCTGACCTCCTCCCACAGGTCGTAGCCGGTCTGGTTCCAGTACTGGGCAACGTAGAGGACAGGTCGTTCGCGCACGACGGGCCAGACGTTGTCCTCGGCGTATGGTCTCGTAGCCGTTGTCCAGCAGCCAGTTGCCAAAGTCGATCAGGGCAGTGGCCCGCAAGGCCGGGCCATCACGCTGCGGACGGCCCCAGCTGCCGGTAAACGCCGTCTTATCGACGTTGAAACTTGGGCTCGCCAAGGCCGGTGCCGCTGCCAGACAGCGAGCCTGACGGGTTGGAGACGGTCTGCAGGATGGCCTGGGAGTCGACATAGTTCATGATGGCTGTCCTGCAGGCTGGACTCGCCGTTGCGGAAAAGCTCGATGAGCGTCTTGAGGACCAGGGCGGCATCGCGGCTCCACGTGTAGTAGTCTGTGTGATGTTAGTGGTGCTCCATCTGTGCATTACAATCTGCTGTAGAGCCAAAGAACGTTGCCACCTACAATTCCGGATTGTCGGTACTCGGAGATGCAATCACGATGCCGGACGCGGCGCTTGTAGCGTACTGTCCAGTGCTGCCGATGTTGCTCAGAATGCGGTCGAGGGCAATGTCCGCCTCATCGGCTAGCCAAGCATCGACGCTTCTAGCACTGAGATGGGCCCGGGGATGGTGCACCGAGGGCCGACTGGGCAAGGGTGAGGGCAGCCAGGGCCCAGGAACGGAGAGAAGGCATGGCCACAAGGAAAATACCCGGCGTCTGGGGCGAGGCAGGCAACGAAAAAAACGAGGGCAGAGACAAGGAGGGCAATGGCAGTGAGGCGACGGCGTGCAGTGCGCGATGCGGGGGCGGGTGGTGAGGGTTTGTGCAGTGAGGAACTGGCCATGGCGGCCACCTCGCGCCTTTATAGAATTCATGGCATTGTGGGATGTTGTTTGTTGTCGGAGAGCCGAGCTCACGATGCTCAATGGCAGGTGCGTCCAGCTGGCAGACGTATGGAGAAGGCGCTCTCGGCACAGAGCTCGCTTGTGAGCAGAGAAGCAGGGAAGCAGGGAGGGAAGGCACGTCCAGAGGATCGAGAAGGCACGGTGGGCTCGGGTGGAGATGCCATCACTGACGACATACTCCGGACAAGACAGGAGCCACACGGCAGAAGACGGCCTTTCCCCACACACCACATGTACTCCACTCACACCATTTGAAGCGAATTATTTGATGTGTGGTGGAGAAATGGCAGACAGCCGACAACCTCCGCACTCTGCACGTTCACGTGTGTCTGCAATTGGGCCATGACAGGTGCCGGCCGATTAACGGCCATGCAGACTACCAGTCCGTTTTTCTTGTTCCTTTTTTTTTCTACAGCTGTTGTCGGACATGCCTTCCTTTTATTACCTTACCGGCCGACAGGACCATCCAGGTTATAAGTGGGTCATATGGCCATGCAGCCAATCAGATGGGCTTCACATGCTCAAGTGGCAGGCACGTCTTTCGATTCGGAGATGCTGTGAACGTCGAACACGATCAACCTAGGGGAGAAGAGCCCTCGAGTTTTGGATCGCCTTGTTGAGTCCCTCCCTGGACATCTTAATAACGGTTCCTGTCAGTCTTCAATGGCATCTTGACTCCTGGCAATTCATCTCATTTCACACCATCATGCAAGTTTGATCATGGCCTCCTGCGCTTGTTTGCATCGGTGTTTATCTCGAATCCGGCGGGGCTTGTTTCGGCCCTTTCCGGGTGTGATCGACAGAGAAACACGCTTAAAAGAAGGAAGTGGTGAGTGGTGGGGAAGAGAGACGCACAATATATTCTTGCATGTGGTCAAGCGACTGCACCTCCGACTTGGCTGGAAGCAGTAACATGTCCAATGGAAGACAGAGAGGAGACTACCCATAATGTCCAGAGTTTTAATCAGCTCTACAAGGAAAGAACAAAGCACTTTGGAGAAGTTGGAGAAGAAAACAAAGAAAAGGACTCGACGGCCGAGATCGTGTGAGGGGGAGGGACGGGGAGAGGGGATTTGCCCAGAGACACCGACACTACGGAATACTGCCGAGACGGTGGCAGGCGACGATGAAACGCCGGTGCAGGTACATGTGTACTAGGTACTCGGTGCATACATACACGACAAGGGTGACATCTTTGAGGGTGTTCCCTTGCTGCCCATGTATTACGTGCTGTGTTTCCTTTGGCGTGTTCAACGGCCATCCTTCTCAAACGGGACTAGACAGCCCGGAAGATCAACAGAGACAAGACGAGGAAAAGGGCCGGGGCCGAGATCCATACCATGGATGACCTGGCCGGCACAAGGCTTGCAGGGCCGGCCGAGAGCTCGGGTGTTTTAAGGCGTGGCTCGGTGTGGAAAAAGAACAGACACATTATAATATGTCATCCCGTTGGCGACATGTCATGTTCTCAATGCCGTTCCTGTTGACAAGAGTTTTCTATTTTGACTCTCTGTGCTGTTTAAAGAAGTACTTTTTCAGATTCTCTATTGTCTTTTTTGCCATTCTCTCATCGCACAGGGTCACATTCGCTTCTTCACATCAACGCTTGACTGCCAACTTCGGTGAATTGAGAACCACGACTGCCGACGCCACCACCGAACAGTTTCGCCGAGCGCAAAGGCAGAACCAAGTTGGCATCTCACGGCGCGGATATCGCGGAGAAACAGCCTTGCAGGCTTTTCTTGTTTTGTTAGAACGGTTTCTTTCTTCTTCTTTTTATTTTGCTCTTTAACGCATCTATCTTGTTCTTGATGAAGAAGAGATGGGAAAATCAAGAAGTCTTGCAACTTCTACACACAAACAGATCGGGCGACGCCCACAATGAAGCTGTCACTCCATCTCTCTCCGTTCTTGCTTCACTCTCCCTCTTTGGCCAGGCTGCCGTGAGCCTCTCTGCGGCGGAATGGCGCGAACAGTCCATCTATTTTCTGTTGACGGACCGTTTTGGCCGCACGGACAACAGCACAACAGCAACGTGTGACACGAGCCAGCGCCTCTACTGCGCGGTGGTAGTTGGCAGGGCATCATCAACCACGTAAATTTACATTCGTCCTTTTTATTTAGCTTCATGTTGAAACAAGCCGAGCAAAACTGACAAAACACCTCACTTTTAGCTCGACTATATCCAGGGCATGGGCTTCACGGCCATCTGGATCACACCGGTGACGGGCCAGTTTTATGAGGACACAGGCGATGGCACTTCGTACCACGCTACTGGCAGCAGGATATGTACGTAACCCGCGTGAGAATCACAAACATCTAAGAAAGGGGGGAAAAGAAAAGAAAGGAAGAAAATAAAGAAGAAAATAACGCTCATTTGGCTCACTGACCGTCAGCAACGTACTCAACCCCAACTACGGCGCGGAGGACGACCTTCTTTGCCCTGTCGACAGCCCTGCAATGCCCGCGGCATGTACCTCATGGTGGACGTCGTGGCCAACCACATGGGCTACGACGGGGCCGGCACGGCCGTGGACTATAGTGTGTTCACGCCGTTTGACGCGGCCAGCTACTTCCACGCGTACTGTGCCATTACCAACTACGACAACCAGACCAACGTCGAGGACTGCTGGCTGGGCGACTCGACGGTGTCGCTGCCGGACCTCGACACCACGCTGGCGTCGGTGCAGACGCTGTGGTACGACTGGGTGGCACAGCTCGTCGAGACGTACAGCATCGACGGCCTGCGCATCGACACGGTGAAGCACGTGCAGGCGTCGTTCTGGCCCGGGTACAACGACGCGGCCGGTGTCTACTGTGTCGGCGAGGTGCTCGACGGCGACCCGGCGTACACCTGCCCCTACCAGGACGTGCTCGACGGGGTGCTCAACTACCCGCTGTACTACCCGCTGCTGGCTGCCTTCTCGTCGGCGTCGGCGTCGGGCGGGATCGGCGCCCTCTACAGCATGGTGGGCCAGATCGCCGCGGCCTGCGCCGACCCGACGCTGTGGGCAACTTTGTCGAGAACCACGACAACCCGCGGTTCGCGTCGTACACGAGCGACTTTGCGCTCGCCAAGAACGCGCTGGCGTTCATGTTCCTGGCGACGGCATCCCCATTGTGTACGCGGGCCAGGAGCAGCACTACAGCGGCGGCAACGACCCGGCGAAACCGCGAGGCAACATGGCTGTCGGGCTATGCAACAACATCGGCGCCGCTGTACGCGTTTATTGCCTCGACCAATGCGATCCGGGCACTGCTCATTACGCAGTCGTCCGGCGCGTGGGCGACTACGGCAAACGCGCCGTTCTACAGGACAGCACGACCATGGCCATGAACAAGGGCGGTGCCGTCACGGTTCTCAGCAACCTGGGTGCCTCCGGCAGCAGCTACACGCTGACGCTGACGCTGGCGGGCACGGGCTATGCGCAGGGAACGGCGCTTGTCGAGCTGTATACGTGCACGGCTGTAACGGCGGGCAGCTCAGGCGTGGCTGTCCCGATGGCCGGCGGTCTTCCGCGGGTGCTTGTGCCAGCCTCGTGGGTGACGGGCAGTGGTCTTTGTGGATCCACGTCAGTAGAGACAACGACGACGACAGGACAGCGACAGGAACAGCAACAACGGCCTGCACGGCAGCCACTGCACTGTCTGTCGTTTTTGACGAGCTGGTGACCACGACGTACGGCGAGAACGTCTTCCTGTCGGGCTCGATTTCGCAGCTCGGGAGCTGGGACACGAGCAGCGCGGTGGCTTTGAGTGCCGGCAGCTATACTTCTGCGAACCCGCTGTGGGCAGTAACGGTCAGCCTGCCGGTGGGCAACTCGTTTGAGTACAAGTTTATCAAGAAGGAGACGGATGGCAGCATCGTCTGGGAGAGCGACCCCAACCGGGCGTACACTGTGCCGTCTGGCTGCGCCCGGCTCCTCCGTGACTGTGTCCTCCAGCTGGAGATGAGGGGGGGTGGCAAGGCATTTAATATCAGAAGGGGCTTTGATTTAACTCGAACATTCATTTCCTGTCATCAAGTAGGCCAATATTTTGTGCCACTTACCAGTTATTTCATTTTTGATCATTTTATTTCATTTGTATATACAGCATTATTTGATTTCCATTCACATATGCCCCCTACGCATAGCCCAGATTCCAAAAGTTGTCGAGGTTCTTCTTCGAGTCCGCATCGACGTACTCGTGCGGCGGGCGGAAGGTGACCTTGCTGCCGTGGATCTCGGCCAGGCCGCCGGACGGCTCCTTGCCGCGTAGGATCTCGTCGACGCCCTTGGTCAGCGTCGACATGGGCGTCATGACCATGGCGGAGAACAGGTCCTTGCTGGGCGCAATGTTGGTCTCGAGCACGGCGGGCGCCAGGCCGTGGATCTGGATGGCGGCGCGCTCGAGCGGCAGCGCCATGGAGCGCACAAGGCCGATGACGCCAAACTTGCTGGCCGCGTAGATGGGGGCGACGGGGAACGGGTAGAGGCCGGCATTGGACGCCGTGCACACAATGTTGCCGCGCGTGGGCGGTGCGCCGTGCGCCGAGGTCGAGGGGCGTTCTTCTTCATGTAGTGAGTAGCGAGCTTGACGGCTGTTGCGGCAGTGTTAGCGGGTGCTGGGCGTCAATGGCGCTACAGCGCTGTAATCGGTAATCGGCGCTGTGGCCAATCCCCGCAATCTGCACGTCCTCTTGTTCACTTACTAAACATGGTGCCGACGAGATTCACATTCAGCGTTCGCATCGATGGTTCCGATGGCTCCGCGTCCGACGCCGGGCTGACGGCCTCGGCGACCAGGCTCGACTCGCCGCCCTCGGAGATGCCGGCGTTGGCCATGACGACGTCGATGCGGCCGCCACAGTCGTCAAAGACGCGACGGAACGCGGCGGCCTGGCTGACCCACGAGCCGACGTCGCACTCGAGGAATCGCACGGCCGTGGCCGAGCCGGCCGTCTTGCTGGCGGCGGCCAGCTCCGACACCACGTTCTGGCCGCTGCGGGGGTCCACGTCGAGCACGGCCACATGGCCGTACTGCTGGTCGACAAAGTAGCGGGCCATGGCGCGGCCGATGCCGCTGGCGCCGCCCGTGACGACGGCGACGCGGTGTGCGTTGGACATTGCGGGTGGGATGGGGGATAAAGAGAGATATGAAGCTGTGGGAGATGTGAAGCTGTGAGAAATGTGAGATGTGAAGCGATGAAGTGAATGTAGGTCGTAAAGAGAGTGAACAAGGAAAGAGCGACGAGATGGCCCGTGGACCTTTTTAAACAACGACACCGGACTGGACCAATGGCCCCGACGGTTGCAGCGCGGCTCCAAAGCTGGGGTAATGGCAATGGACGCGGTGTGTGGATGTGGGTGGAATTTCCCGTCGCTTCTTTCGTGTGTCTGGCCGCCGAGAGCATTTCGGTTCGGTTGGTGGTGTGATATCCGGGTTTTCGAGCCGATGCGCTGTTCTGTTAGCTGTAAGTGTAAGTGGGCGCTGACGTACTACGTGTTACAGCGGCCTTAGTGGTTTTTAGGGGCCTGTAGTGGCGTCCTAGTGACAAAAGGCCGCTAGAGTCAGGAGCTTTTGCCTTGTTCATGACAAAGAATCACGATGAATTGGACTGTCAACCTGTGCATGATGGAAGAAAATAAAAGAACAAAACAAGCTCAGACCATCATGACTGTACTCTGTAGAGCGCTTGTCACGTCCACGTGGAACAAGGACCGGCCGTGCTCGTTGTCAGCCACTCCGAATGTCCCGGCAGGGTCAACGTCCACGTCATCCTCGCCTGCCCGCTCGGCCCTCTCGGCCGGACAGCCAAACCCGGCTGCTGCCAGTGCCCGTCGTGTCCACGGCGACCGCACGCTGGCCAGGTGCCACTCCACGACAGCCGGTGCGGCAAACCGGTCGAGCTGCTGGCGCGCATCGGCCAGCTGCTGCACAGACGTGCCGTCGACGTGGTAGACACTGCTCAAGTCGAGGATGACCGCCTGCAGAGGCGGGCGGCTGTCGTCTTCCGGCAGCAGCGACACCACCAGCGGGCTGCTCCAGGGCCGGTCACCCGGGTGGCAATGCAGGCGGTGCAGCTCTGCGCCGGGTCGTGCATGGGCCGTGATATGGGCCGTCAAATGGGCCAGTGTGTGGGCAGCGCTGGCAAAGTTGAAGCCTTCGCGGAAACGATAGACGAAAATGCCTGGCCGGGGCTGCTGGGGTTGTCGGGACTGTTAGGACTGCTGGTGTTACTGGCCACGCCGTCGCCGAGAGGAAGCACGGCATCGCGAGCCGCGTTCAGAACTTGGCTTCCACTGAATGTAATCTGCAGTTCTGACGCCGTCGATGCCGATGACAGACTGTGGACCGTGCTGCTGGCCTCGAATTTCTCTCTCCCTTCTCTCTTGTCACTCTTCTCGATCTTCTCACTCTTCTCACTGCTCCCAATGTTCTCGACGTGACGTCCCTCGACGACGGACACCTTTGAACTTCCCAGGAAATCTCCCTGCGCATGGAGACTCCGCACCAGCAGCAGCGCCAGCGACAGGCCCACCGTTGCATAGATGCCCATGTCGATTGTACTGACGAGCGCCACGCCCACGCCCACGAAAAAGATTGGCACCTCCAGCGGCGACACGCGCCAGAGCCGGTACAGCGTCGCCGGCGGCGTCAGCAGGTCGCCCACAGCGTGCAGGATGACCGCCGCCAGGGTCGCCGACGGGATGTAGTAGAACACTGGCGGCAGGACGTACACGGCCAGCAGCACAACTAGCGCCGTGACGACGCCACACGCCGGCGTGCGGGCGCCCGCCTTGGCCTGGATGGCCGTGCGGCTAAAGGACCCGGTGGCCGGGTAGCCGCCCAGACAGGCCCCAAACACATTGCCGGCGCCAATGGCCACCATCTCCTGGGTCGCGTTGACCGTGTAGTGGCTGGTGCGACCAAAGGACTTGGCAATGGCCATGTGCTCGAGGAGGAGGACGACGGTCGCGGCCGGCAGATGGCCCGCAAGCTTCTGCACGAGGCCGGCCGTGAGCGACGGACACCCACGTCGCGGAAGCCGGCGGGCACGGTCAGCAGGATGGCAAAGTGCGGGGGTTGGCGGGAGCGGCGCGTGTCCTTGTTGACGAGCCAGCTGACGAGGGTGCAGAGCAGAATGACGACGACGGTGCGCAGCGTGGCCACGAAGAAGATGGCCCGGGAGCGGGACGGGTAGCGGGCGGCGAGCCGGCCGCTGGCAAAGCGGACGAGGTAGAGCAGGACCAGTGACGACAGCCCCACGGCGGTATCGGGGCCGTGGGCTGTTGCCAGACGCCGGAGGGTGCTGATGATGACATAGGCTGGTGGGTCCGACGTCTTGACGCCGTGAACGCCCAAGAGCGACGCCAGCTGGCCGGACCCGATGGTGATGGCCGACCCGGTGACAAACGACGACAACGACACCAGCGGGATCAGGTCCACAAGCCAGCCACAGCGGACGAGTCCCAGCAGAACGAGAAATACGCCGGCCACGACCCCAAGACCAGAGGCAATAACATGTGGTGGGACATCGGGAAAGGACAGGTGGAGGTCCTCGATGACCTTGCCCGTCATCACGGACATCACGGCAATGGGCTGTTTATTTTTGTTGTTTTTATTAGCGGTGAACTGTCTGACACCCAGCATCGAAGTGGAAAGAGGAAAGCGGACATACACCAATCGAAATGTCTTTGGACGTGCCAAAAGATCCAGTAGAGCAGGTGGCCCATGAACGAAGAGTACAGCCCGAACTGGACATCCAGCGTTGCCAGCCGAGCATACGCCAGACTCTGGGGCACCACCACGGCGCCCACTGTGACGCCCGCCACAACATCGCCGATGAGCCACTGCACATTGTAGTTGCCGACCCACGAGGCACAAGGGAAGAGTGAGGCCACATAACGAGCGGTGCCTGCCCGGGTTGGTCGGTGTTGTCGCAGATACCCGCCAACTGTTGGCTCGTCGAAGCCGTCCGAGGCCCAGGAAGGTTGTTGGAGTCCAATGCCTACAAGGCTGGCGGCCTTTTGACTAAACCGCGTTGCCCAGCGTGGCATCTTGAGTATTGTGCGAGCTGAGGGTGGGTAAGATATTTCTAAAAAAAAAGAAAAAGAAAAGAAGAAGGGAAGGTCTCTACTCAAAAAGGAAATAGAATGAAAGCCAGATGCTGGTTGGAAACGTTCCATGCCAAGACCTTTGGCCCTTATATGTCTACGCCCATGCTCTTATTTTCTGTGGCCTGCCTCATGTTCAGTTCCTACTGGGTAAACAGTAATCTTTACAGACAGGTCCACATCTGTGCCCTCTTCCATCTTCCCTCTCCCATGTCTCCTTTTCCCCAGACAGTCCCTGCTCCCGTGCCGTCCTTTGACTGCCGAGTTTGGAGGGGACGGTTCATGTACGGTTTCGTGGAGATGAAGCGAAAAGTAGTCTTGAGCCCATGATCCTTGAAATCAAACACCCGTTGATATATTTGTGGCCTCTTAGTGAGAGACTCAAAGTAGTACGTATCAAACACGCAGCGTTTGTAGAAGCCCCCTCTGCCGTCTTCACAACACGTGTGCTAATGAAGAGTCGTTCATGCCGAGACACTGATTGATATGAGCAGATACGCTGCCACAGACATTCTTGACAGTCCCGACTCGAACAACGACAATGGAGGAGGGAGGGTAGGAAGGAAAGAAACGAGAAATTCTCCGACAGCCGCAGTGTTATAAAAAGCTTAGCATTCTTGGCAGAACAAGCTTGTCAGGAAAATAGGGAAATAGGGGAAATAAACAAAAGACGGGGCACAAATCAAATGGTTCAGCAAGAACGAATAAAAAACGAGCACGCGGAAAGGCGTGGGAGAGAAACAAGGAATACAAGCATGGCATATACTTTTGTGGGTCATGGATGATTTGGCAATATCTAGTTCTGTTATTGAAGAGCGCAGCCGGGACGGCTTCTGGAACACCTCTTTTTTTGGCGTGCAGATTCATCCATTTCACCCTGTCTCCTTCATCTGCCGTTGATCCGTTGATTCGGCGAGCATCCGTGATAAAAGCCAAAGGGCTAAGAGCAATGCATCCGATATGGCTATTTTGTTGCTGCCGCACGCATCCATGTATATTCTCGTGTTGTTTCTGACAGAATCCTTGCCAGCAACCTGAATTTCTAACGAGCCTCTACATCATGAATGCATCTAAAGAATGCAGTGCCTCCCTCCAACTGCATTCATCTAGATTTGGTTCTTGGTATTTACCCGACCGGAAGGATTGCCGGCCCTTGGCACTTTATTTTAGTTTCTTTTGTGCCAGTTTCTTTCGTACCTTTTCTTTTCGTAAAGAATTCTCTACAGCCTGAGTCAATGCTGCCTTTTCAACAGAGGCCCACAGCTGGGCCGCCTTTTTTTCTTTTTTTTCTTCTTTAGCTCAGCCACATCTTGTGGCACAAAAAGACAATTTGTTCTCTGAACAAGCAGATGATGCTCAACCCAAAATAAACACGGATAAACCGATGTTGTAATATGCTTATGGAATGTTGACAGCAACCGCCCAAAAGAGAGAAAAACCCCGCGTACAAGAATACGAGGCCTGTAGTCATTTCTTCCATCACAACGTCTTTTGTTGCCCTGTAGGCTTCATTCTTTAAAACTAAAAATAGAAGGAAACGAAATCACACGAAATGAAATGAAATGAAATGAACAAGGATGGTCTCGTCTAGGTGTGGCTTTTCAATACGATGAGAACGGGCAGCCGCCAACTCCGCTAGCTGCAACAACGGAAACGTCAAAAGTGTGGCTTTCTTTGTCAGCTGAACTTTTTTCTCTCCAAAGCGTTATTACAAAATGTTGTCATTCTATTTCTTTAAGCACATGTCAAAGATGTTCTCATACCAGGTTCTCGGAAATGAGAGGCACATAATTTTAAGGACGACATAGGAGCATAGACATACAGGGATCTCTAACAGACACATACATTCCGAGTATTATCGTCCCTTCTCCTCCATCTTATGCATCCCACAGAATAAGAATTGCCTTTCTAGTGACTTTGCCTCATGCATGGCTGTTTGGGCCTTCGTCCCTGGTTGCTGGAGATCCTTGGTTCGACGAGCGACGCGGCAGGTGATTTGCATCTGAGCCGGCTCGCTGTTTTTTTTCTGTGTTTCAGTTTCTCTTCCGTGCTTCTCTGTGACCCCGTCGACACTTGAACCTCCAATTGACCTCGCTATGTTCCTCTGTCGCACCTTCCTCCAGCTCTGATGTTTGTTTGCCTCTTTCCTAATTTTTCGGATGGCGCTTTCGTTCTTTCCTCTGTTGGGGTTCCCTCCTTTTTTCTTTGTCGCCTCGTTCCATAATACCCAATATGGAAACTGTTACATCAAGACAACCGCTAGCGACTGCCACTTCGGGCACAACCTGCACAGTCCCCACAACACCAACAACGTCCACTACGACATCATCACGACCGTGGACGACAGAAGCGAGACATCCGGAGGAGACAAAGCGGTCGAGTGTCGAGACAGGCCCCACGACGTCGTTGTCGGCGGTGGCGGCAGCTACTGCAGCGATGATGGCGCCATGGGGAGAGTCTGTACTAATACGAGACAATGGCCGTCGAAAGAGAGGAGGAATTCTTTTTGGCCTGGTCTCGCCATCACGAACAGCTCTTCGAACTCGACCCTGGTACTTGCTCACCCATCACCGACTTGTCCGCATGATCGTCTTCTCGCTCGCGACCGCCTGGTGCTGTGGTCGCTGTTACTGCTGTCCACCAGCCAGCGCCAGGCATTGGCCACTCCTGAGCCGAGCGAGCATCACGACCACGATGCCATTGATGAGGACAACTATCACCACTACCACCACCACCACCACACCCAGTTCTACACGACGCGATCCTACACTAGCACCACATTCAGTGCCGTCCTGCCGGCCATCGCATCCGTCGAGGCCGTCGCCAACGTCTCGGCCAATGGCGAGTATGGCGAGGGCCCGCGCGACCTGGGCTTTCCCACCAACGCCACCGGCCTGCCTCCCCTGTGCGCCGTAACGGTAGCCGTCAACAACGGCTCGTCCAACTACCGCTTCGGCCTGTTTCTGCCATCGGCCTCGCAGTGGAACGGCCGGCTCCTGACCATTGGCAGCTACTCGTTTGCCGGTGGCATCAACTGGCCCGACATGGGCATAGGCCCGCACTACGGCTTTGCCACGCTGTCATCCGACAACGGCCATAATGCGTCGCAGGCCACGCTCGACTGGAACCCGACGACGCCGAGAAGCTCGCCGACTGGGGCTACAGGTCGCTGACGGGCCCCGTCGCACTGAGCAAGCTGCTGACATCGCCTTTTCCTACTACAGCGCCTGCTCGTCGGGCGGGCGGCAGGGCCTCAAGGAGCTCCAGGTCAGCCCGGAGAGCTTTGACGGCGTGCTGGTCGGTGCGCCTGCCTGGGACACGGACCGTTTGATGCCCTGGATCACGCGCATCGGCGCCGAGCCACCTGGATCTGCCCGAGTTTGCAACGCTCGCCGCCGCGGTTCTCGCCCAGTGCGACCATCTGGATGCCACAATGACTCTATTATCAGCCGGCCCGACCTGTGCGAGCTCGATTGGGCCGCCATCGACTGCGATGTGGCCGCTTCCGGTGCTGCGTGTCTGTTGACCGCGCAGATCGCCACGACCAAATTCATGTATGCCGACGCATACACGGCCCAGGGCGAATTTATCCACAGCGGCTACGAGCTTGGCAGCGAGGCGCAGTTGTACGTCTACCTGGCGTTCAACGACGAGGCCGACTTTGACACGCTGTACGAGCGCTACTGGCTGTACAACGACACCGCGTGGAACTGGACCATGTACAGCGACCAGACGTTTTACGACTCGCTGCGCATCAACCCGGGCAATGCCACCGCCGACCACTACGATATCTCCGCGTTCCGCGACCGCGGCGGCAAGGTGCTGCTGTACCAGGGGCTGGCCGACGGCGTCATCATGCCACGCATGACCACGTACTACTACAACCAGACAATGGCGGCCATGAACCTGTCTCTGTCACAGAGCCCAGGCTCTAAGCACAAGTACTACAAGTCTGTCGTCCATCCGCGTCCTCGGGTGGCAGTGACGATTACGAGCGCCGTCATCACAAGGGAGGTGGCCGTGAACACCCCCACGACTCGAACAGGGAGGAAAGCAGCACCATCCAAGACTTTTTCCGCTACTTCCAGGTCCCCGGCATGCATCACTGCTTCACGTCGCCGGCGGCCGTCGGCGCACCCTGGATGTTTGCCGGCGCCGGCCAGGCCGCGCTGCTCTACAAGGACTTCCACTTTGGCCAGGGCTGGGGCGTACCCTACCAGGCGCCCAACGCCTCCCATGACGCCCTCCTGTCGCTCATGGCCTGGGTCGAGAACGCCACGGCACCCTCCAGCATCGTGGCCACCATCTGGAACGCCAACGGCAGCATCCGACGGACCCGGCCGCTGTGCGTCTATCCCCAGGAGGCTTTCTACACGGGCACGGGCGATCTTAATCTCGCCGAAAACTGGCACTGCCAGTAGGAGACAGAATGGCCTTTAATGGTTGCGGTCACGGCTCTTTTTTTTGTGGCATACCAGGATATGGCCTGACGGTGGGTATGATGATGAGATGTAATGTTCATTTGATATTGTGTCACCCTCCAACTTTAAAGAATGACGCACATACGTACTCTGCGTATATCTCTCGACAGTTTGTCTCTTTCCCTCACGCAGTGGCCGTCTTACGGTAGCTGTGCGTTTCTGAGAGCCACGATGTCGAGCTATGTCCGTCTGAAAACCACATCTGGTATTCGTACGTTGTGCGCCCAATCACTGTCTCAACAATCTCTTCGCCACTACCATCCCCCGTCCCCGGGGTGCCCGTCGGTTCGGGCGCGTCTGGGATCAACGTTTCCAGTGTCTGCGTCGTGATCATGGTCACGACCGTGGGGCCAATCCATATTGGGTACGAAACGGACGTCTGCGTCGTCGACCAAAAGACCGTCGCGTTGCAGCGGTGTCGACAACAGCCGTGATCGGAGCGACTGCATTATCCGTGTTTGCGTCGAGGGCTGCCGTGGCAGTTGCCTGGGCCGGGATATGATCGGAGCGGGCAGAGCCGACAGCTGCCAGGCCAATGGAAAATAGCAGGTACAAGATATTTGGGTTCAAGGCAAGCATTGTGAGTCAGGCTGCGTGAAGGTTTGGTTAGAACAGCTGTAATGACGACGGGAGAATGATTTGAAACCAACCAACATTCGAGGCGTCGGATTTAGGCCCATAAAAGGCAAACAGGATAGAATAGGAGACAGCAACCTATATCAACGATGGCGAGAACCGGCATCCACAAAGGGAAGGGAGGCACAATCATATTAGAAAACACGGCGTGGTTGTTTCTTAATTAATGGTCAAGTGGCACAGTCTTCAGAAAACCAGAGGGCTGCTCGACCTGTTGCGCTGACTTTACCCGGTAATACTGGCATGCATTCTAGAATCGATGATAACCTGTAATTCACCAAAAATAAAACAGGTAGTGTGTTGGTGCACAATTAGTAGAGGCAATGTCAAAACTCAGGGTTGTACTCGGCGTGTGCGAGGTAATGGCAACGAAATTCTCGTTGAGACAAATGATAATTAGCAGGAAAGGCAGCTTTAATTGTGTCGCCAAAAAACAATGTTCAGCATTCCAAATGAGGACCTGAGGGTGATCGAAACCCTGACCTAGGGATCTGCAATCCCTCGCTCTACCACTGAGCTACACGTCCGATTGAGTGCCTTGGCGTCTGTTATTGAGGCTCCATTAGGCTTTCCACAGGCTTATAACTGTGGAGCAGCACTAATTTCCGAAGGCGTATCGCGGCTCTCTTTTACATAGTATTCCGAACAAGTGTCTAACAAAGCCGTCTAGAGTTATGACATTGCATCTGCAATCCGGAAAATAAATATAAAATCAATGATAAAATTGCACAGATCGCAGGAACGTGCGAAAATAAAATCAAGCCTAGATAGTACAAATGGTGCAGCTCGAACAAATCGAGAGAGTTCATAAATGCAAAGACAAAAAACCCAAATCCGTCGTCAAATCATACTTACATGTTTCATCAAGCAGCCAGTCTCTTCAAAGAGACCAGAGACCACCGTCACGGCACCAGCTTTTGTCTGTGCCGTCTAAACAAAAAAGAAAGAAAAAGAAAAAAGAACCCCATCCGCAGATCCACCGCCTTTTCCAGCCTTTCCACGGAAGCTCTACTTTAGATCCGAATCACAAAATTCCTCCCTTCAAAAGCCCCCCTCTTAGACGTACGTCCGCTGGTGCGAGTGCGAGCTGCGCCGGCTGTGGTGACTGCCACTGCGAGGGCGCGATGCGCCCCGACTGCCGTCAGCACCCCGGCTATGGTGCCGCCGGTGCACGGTCGTCGTCTCTGTCACGTACCGCCGCTCACGCTCGTTCTTGCCCAGGGTGCCGCCGTGCATCCATGCCAGCACGGCCGTGAAAGAAAAGAAGATAATGTTCATAATGCCCAGCGCAAAGCACGTCTTGAGCACGGCACACGGCTTGCTCGAAGCCAGCACGTCAATGCCCTGGCTCTGGAGCGTGATGAGGCTGCCGGCGTGGGTGAGCAGTGGTCGGTGCTCTCGACATGGTAGCAATTGGCCTCGGTGATGAAGCGCAGCTGGTAGACGGCGCCGATGAGGGCGCCCATGAAGGCGAGGTCCACAAGGGCGACAAAGTGCGAGTTGCTGCTGCTGCGGTGGTAGCTGAACAGCGTGAAGATCGTCCAAGCGACGGCGAGCACGGAGATGATGAAAAGCACGAGGATGTAGTTGGGTGTGAGCTCGTTTTCGTTGATGTAGGCGTGGATGAACCAAGAGAGCATGCCCATGATCGGAATCTGCGAGATGGGGAGCGGTTAGTATACTGTCGCAACGGCGCAGAAAAGTCTCACAAGCACACGGAAAATGGCAACGCAGGGCGAGCAGACATACTAGAGTGACAATCTGCAGGAAGCGCCAAAAGGCGAAGAAGATGGCGAACAACATGGTGGCTGCAGGCTGGGTAGGGGAGGCTGCCGGACACCGTCAAGGCAAGGGCAAGGCAAAAAGGAGAATAGCCCTGGCTAGGCAGGCCCTGTTGGTGCGACGAGATGTGCTGAGATTGATCGTGCAGGAATGTCGGGATGACGAAGAGCTGTCGGCCGTCGAAGGGACTTTTTTCGGCTTTCTTTTTTTGGTCCTCCAAATGCAAGGCCGAGAGGAATGCGGGAAGGCGGACAAGGTGTCGATCCGGCTCGGGAAGGGGAATGGCAGGCGAGGAATGGAGGGGAACGCTGCTGAAGACGAAAAACCTTAGTGGTCGTGGTAGAAGAAGCGAAAAGAAAAAGAAAAAAAAAGAGCAAAAAAGAAGCGAGAAAGGATGTCACAGCAGTTTCTGGAAGGGATGTGCGCGCGCAAAATGACGGAAGCTCCTTCCCTGCAAAGAGCGCAAGAGGTGGCTGGGCGGAGGGGTGGTCCGGATACGTGCGGCAAGCGAGTCTGCAGTGGTGTGCAACGAGGGCAGGCGCGCAAACCTTCTCACAGTTCTGTCTCTCGATCCTTCCTCCCCAACTGGGCAAGCCAAGGAAGGAGCAATGGGACCTAGACCTTGCCTTCTGTGACCTTCCACAGGCCGATGTCCTGCAGCTAAAGGCCTCTGTGTCCAATGACAGGTGCAGCTCGTGCACACGATGGGGGCGTAAGTGCTTGCAGCCCAGCTTACACGAGGAGGGGAAGAGGCCGCTTTCCGCCAAACGGCAGCTTGTTTTGATTCTCCACAGCTGAACAGTCTCACTGATGGAGGGGTGGCTGGGCTGGCTGGGCAACAGTTAGTGGACTAGTTAGCCAATCAGCACAGAGACAAATATGGGACTCTGTCTAGGGACGAGGGAAGGACCGCTCCAGCCTCGAAAACAGAGTTGCGGAGTGGCCCGTGCATTTGATGAGTCAGCATCCGTAGGTTCTCTTTCACCAAGCATCCGGAACGGAAAAGATGACAAAGAAGCCGACAAAGATCGGGAAACCCGACGTTTTTCTCGGCACCGCACTAAGAAATGTCAGGACTTACACGGGGGAAGACAAATTGCAGGCTCCGTACCGAATGTTTGCTACTCCCGAAGGCTTTACAAGCATCTCGGCCGATATTCAATTTTACTCGGGAGCTGCTTTTAGAATCCAATTACGGCATGATGAGAAGAAAAACCCCGCAAATTAAAAAAAAGAAAGGAGAATAAAAACAAATAAATAAAAATGATAAATGCAAATGCAAGGAAAAGGGCCATTGGCATTAAGGTAAAAAAAAAATGAAGAGAAGAAGACACCAAAAAAATCTGACACATCCACAACGACAGATGAAGTGGCCACAACTAGGCTGGTTTGATATCGGGAATGACGAAATGCCGAGTTCACGAATTGAACGACAGAGCAAACGTGGCCAGGCGGAAACTGACAAAGCCGTGATGAACGACGCGTATTGTTCCTCAACCACCGCAAATCCAATTGCAGACTTTGGTTAACGGTGAGAAGGACAAGAATAAAAGAGGAGGTCTGGTGGTGAAAAAAAATGAGAAGAGACGAAGGGAAGCATCAACGATCAATTCAACCACTCCAAAACATCTCTTAAAACATCTTCAAAGCATCTAACAACATTCAAATATAATCCATCTTTTCACTCATCACTTCTTCCTTCTGCTAATTTTAAAACTACTCTTCCTCTACCACCAACCCCCAAATATCATTCATCATGTCGTTCGGCCCCTGCTGTGTCAAGGGTTTCAAGTGGGAGGGCAAGCCCGAGGGCCGTATTGCCAAGATTGCTGGCGGCCGCTACGACACGTATGTAGCTGGCAACAACACCAAGGCCGCTGTCCTCATCATTGCCGATGTCTTTGGCTGGTCCAACCCCAACGTCCGCCTCATGGCTGACCACTTTGCACGCGAGGCCGATGTCACCGTCTTTGTGCCCGACTTCTTTGACGGCGACGAGCTCAGACGTGACGACTACCCCGAGCTGACCACCGAGGAGTTTTTTGCCCAGCACCTGATTCCTTTTGTCACCCGTCAGACCCGCGAGCTGCGCGAGCCCGCGGTCTTTGCTGTGGCCCGCGCCCTCCGCCGCGAACTCAACTTTCCCAAGGTTGCTGCCATGGGCTACTGCTACGGTGGCTGGGCCGTGATGCGTCTGGGCGCCAAGCCCGAGAACCAGCCCGCCGACGAGGACAAGGATGCCAAGCCTATTGAGGGCCCCTTGGTCCACGCCATCTCGACTGCTCACCCGTCGTGGCTGACGGAAAAGGACATTGACGAGGTGGTCGTGCCGCTGCAGGTCCTCGCGCCTGAGAATGACGCCATTTACACGCCAGAGCTCAAGAAGTACACGATCGAGACGGTGCCCAAGAACGGCGTGGCCCTCGACTACCTGCACTTCCCTGGCATTGAGCACGGGGTCCTGATGCGCGGTGACCAGACAAAGACTTCGGACCGTCTGGCTCTCGTCCGCTCCAACGCGGCCGCCGTCACCTTCTTCAAGACCAACCTGGATCAGTTTAACTAAGAAAGGGCAAATGAGGGACAAAGTAAGAGGCCGGCTAGAAATTATGTGCCCAGATTTTAGCCGCATGGTTGAAGGGGGGAGGGAGGAAGACGGGGTGACCTGCACCTCTCTCTTTCGGGTAAATAATCTCGGTTGATCAACGGCCTTGATTGCATTTGACAATTTTAGGATTGTAGTATAAGTTAAAAAGCAAGAAAAAAAGATCAGTTTGTCTTCTCATAATACTTGTTTCTTTTTAAACACCG
The DNA here is from genome assembly GCA_016097085.2 of Sporothrix curviconia. Classification (NCBI taxonomy): domain Eukaryota; kingdom Fungi; phylum Ascomycota; class Sordariomycetes; order Ophiostomatales; family Ophiostomataceae; genus Sporothrix; species Sporothrix curviconia. The sequence goes on along the minus strand of JADMNF010000173.1, from coordinate 38,306 downwards.
ATCCAGCGACTCACCATGGTGTTGACGGGCGTCATGGCTACCACGCGACTGGTAATGAGCCTTGCTGCCATTGTGACCCAATTGGCGTCTTTCGTTGAATGTGCATCTCCGAAATGCTGGAAGGAGACGCCTTGTGACAGTCGCTATGTCGAAGCAGCATTCAAGGGTCCTTGGGAATCAAACATTCTCGCTCCCGCATCGCGCACCGTCATACCCGGATTTGTGGTGGAGAGATTGGAGACGGCCAACGGCGATGCCATTCCTGCCTCAAGGCTGACGTTCGACCCAAACATGCATCCGCTCATACTCAGAGGCAATGGCTCACAGCTGGTGTTTGACTTTGGTCAGGAAGTGGGCGGATTGGTGACGCTGCAGTATTCTGTGGTATGGAGGACGGCGATGATGACGATTCATCGCCGTCCTCCGGAAAACGGTCCTTGGCTTGGCCTTTGCCGAGTCGAGCGAATTCATCGGCCAGTGGTCCGACTCCTCCAACGGCGCGTTCCAGGGCTCGGACGGAGCCATTTATGCCGATTTGGATGATAAAAACGACGGCAACGACGGCAACGACGGCGATGGCGATGACAGCAATCGGAACAGCATGCCCCTCACTCCCAGCGCACTTATACCATGCCTGATGCCGCGCTTCGGGGTGGCTTCCGATACCTGACCGTGTTTTTGATGTCCGAGGGCGATTATGACTGCTCAGTTACCCTTCGCAACATCACGCTAGAGCTCGCCTTCCAGCCAACATGGCCAAACCTGCGCGCCTACCAGGGCTACTTTGACTGTGACGACGCCGTGCTGAACCGCATCTGGTATGCCGGGGCGTACACGCTGCAGACGAATGCGGTCCCGCCTGGCACTGGGCGCCGGGTGCCCTTTCTCAAGACTGGCTGGGCCAACGATGGCCTGCTGGGGCCGGGCCACACTATTCTCGTCGACGGCGCCAAGAGGGATCGAGCCGTCTGGCCCGGCGACATGGGCGTTGCGGTGCCTTCGCTCTTTGTGAGCACTGGTGATATGGAGTGCGCGTTGCTTCCGCCACCCGTCTGCCCCTTTTCGTCTTTGTCGCCCTGCATCTCACCACTGAACCACCGGACTGACTCATATGGATGCTGACATTGTTTATTTGCTAAACCAAAAAGAAGCGTGAAGAATGCCTGCAGACGATGTATGACAACCAAGTAAGTACCTCCGTCAAGTCTGGCCTGCAAGCCGGTATTATCTTACGTGAAGATTTCTCGAGGTTCATCGCAACTGCTAATGAGGACTGACAACGAGGCCTAGAACACGGATGGCTCGTTCCCCGAGGCTGGACCACCTCTGCTCCAGCAAGGCAGTGATACCTACCACATGTGGACCATGATCGGCACATACAATTATGTGCTCTACACCAACGACACGGCCTTTTTGGCACACAACTGGGCGGCTACCAGCACGCCATGGCCTTTATCACGGCCAAGCAGGCCGACGGCTCGCCTCTGTGGCACTGGACTGCTGCATGTGACGGGCGTGCGCGACTGGGCTCGGCTCGACGTCGGCACCAATATGACCGAGGCGCAAGTCATCCTGTTCCAGACGCTGTCAACCGGAGCACAGCTGCCGCCTGGCAGGACGAAGAATATACCGAAACCAGCAGGGTGTGGCAAGCCGCGGCCGAGCGTCTTCGGAGCGCAAACTCTCAAGTTCTGCTACGACCCGCAAGCAGGGCCTTTTCCGTGACAACGCGCTGTCTTCGACGACCGTGTGCCCACAGGATGCCAACGCCCTTGCGCTCGCTCTTGGGATGACAGGTGCCGGGAAGCAAATCAACGAGACTGTTGGTGACATTGATGTGAACTGTCTGTCGGAAAACATCTCCGACCACCTCATCCGAAATTGGATGTCCCCACCAACCCATACCCCGTCATACCGGAGCTGCCTGGTCACATATCGCCCTTTATCTCGTCGTGGGAGGTCCGTGTCATTCTGGTGGCTCGCGAAACTGACCGTGCCCTCGACCTCATGCGCACCCTCTGGGGCCAGTATCTTACGCGACCGACGGCAGCCAGAGCTCGCTTGTTGAGGGCTTGCTGGCCCTTCCGGACGGCAAGACATCCTTTGGCTATCGGTGGAATCGCGGGTATGGTGGCACAAACAATGACACGGAACAGTTGCTGCAAGCTACACGAGTCACAGTCATGGTTGGTCGGCGGGGCCCATGAGTGCCCTCACAGAATTTGTCCTAGGCCTTTCGGTGACAGGTGTCGTGGGCTCCAAGTGGCAATTTGCTCCGCAGGTGGGCAGGGAGGAAAAGTCGGCCTGGGCCGAGTAGAAGGCGGGTTTGTGACACCGCTGGGCAAGTTCCAGGCCAAGTGGGCGTGCAACTGTTGCGCAAACGGTAGCTGCAACGATGCTGCCAGCAAGCAGCTTGTTTGAGGCCACGCGTCAACACACCGCCGAGTACAAAGGGTGTTCTCTCATTCTTTCTGTCCCGGTGATTTGACTTGGCTGATGACGATAAAGCACTCGAGGTGACTTTTGATGGCGACCGTGTGCAAAGTTTCATCTAAAGGGTGCCGGAAGTCACAAGAGCAAAAATTATGTCGTCACAATGTACGTTCAGGGTGGAAAGCACACTATCAAAGTCTTAAGGGTATCGAAGTAGCGTCTGCCTAGAAGCTCGCCGAGGTATCGGTATGTCTATGGTCAGCTGCGCAACATGGATCAAACCAGTGCGGAACAAGGCAAGACAAAAAATAAATCAAAGACAATGCCAAAAGATCACAATCATAAATCAAGGCAGAAAGGTGTGCTGTTAATCACTCGGCCGCTGTCCTTTGTCTTCTGGACGGTGCTAATGACATCCACCCAGTTGGCAGCCCGTACGTTGCGCTCCGCCGAGATCGGCTCCGCATCGAGGGCGAGCCGCAGCAAGTCCGTTTCGGTGGCCCACTCTCCCGTAGCCATAATGCCAACTGGAAACCTTGCCTTTCACATCGGGGCCTGCCACGCTGCCAGCGTCCGGCTGTCCTTCGGGAACAGCATAGCCTGCGGGAAGACTGATCGAGGGCAGACCACAAAAGTTTGCTAGCCACACGTACTCCATAGTCCGAATTGTCGTGTCGCCATCGCTGATGCCCAGCGATTTTCGTTGGGATTGCGCACCGGCCAGCCTGTACAGCTCGTGGTTGGTGTCACAATAATCATACCCGGGTATTTGTGCCACAGGTAAGACAGATGGTTGACGAGCATGCGACGAAGCTTCTGCGCGAGTAGGTAGTCCGTGGCCGGCGTCGTTCTTCCGAGCGCAAGAAGAATGCGGTTTGTCGTCGTGAGGTTACCGTAGTTGGGCAAAAGCGTCGAGGCGTCTGTAAGAACTGTAAACGCATGCGCCGATTGGCCTTCAACCAAGTAGGGGATCTCGATTGGCACGGTCTCGTAGCCGTGGTCCTTGACAAGGCGGTCAATGTAGCTCTTGCACAGCTCCCGCACAACAGGATCAGAGCGCTCGAACCAGGCATGTGGGATGCCAAGAATGCGTTTCGACGTGGCCGTGGCCGGAGTCAGAGACAACGATGAGGGAAGCGAAGGCTTGGTGCTGTCCAGCAGAACAGACGGCGGGGGCACCGGCGGGAACGGCGAGGTCGGGTGAGGCTGTCCCAGGACGGAGTAAACAGTGGCGAGCGTTCGAACGTCGCCCGCAAGAGGTCCCAAGCATGCACAAGTCACGCAGTGGTTCTGACCAGGCTTGAAAGACAAGCGGCCGTGGGTTGGTTTTAGGCCGTACACGGAGCAGAACGAAGCCGGAATGCGGATGCTGCCACCGCCATCGCTGCCAAGCGCAAAGGGTACGAGACCAGAGGCCACAACGTATCCACACCCAGAAGAGCTGCCACCCGTGTAGTATTTGGCGTTGTAAGGGTTGGGAGGCGTGCCATAGACAGTGTTGTTTCCGGGTGTATCCAGGCCGAATTCAACCATGTGCAACGAGCCAAGAATGACGCAGCCGGCCTCCTCCAGTTTCCGCACGGTCCAGGATGAGATGGTCCCGTCTTCACGATGCTCGCTAGTGTAGTCGTTGACGGAGCCAAGGCACGACTTGTAACCCTCCATGTCGTATTCGTCCTTGACGGCGGTAGGAACACCGTCGAGTGGCCCAGTGGCTTTTGCTTGCGATACCGCAGCGTCGATGCCTCTGCCGCGCGAAGAACCAGGTCCTCTCTGATCTCGAAAAAAGCAATCTCGTGAGGGCCGAGCTCTGCGCCAGCTGTATTGCCCTTCTTGCGGATCAGCGGCAGCAAGCTCCGGACCACGTCGGTCGGGTCAGCTTCCGGAAAGGTACAGCTTGTGGTAGTCCTCCGCCGTGTTAGTATCTCGTGGATGGTACTTGTCAGCCGCGGGAGCCGGAAGTTGATGCGGCAGAGCGAGGTCCAGCTTTGCTGTCTTTGGTCCATTCTGGCGCATCGGGGTCGGAGAGCGGCACGATTGCGGGTCATAGTACGGCTCGTAGTCTTCAATGTCCGGAAGAATCTTCCTCAGAGCACCAAAGCCGGCGTTTGAGCCAGATATAATAGCGGACTACGCCCAGCCATTCCATACTATCGTCGTCAGCCGAGAAACGAGTCGAATATTCGTGTTGGGAACTCACATCAGAGCACAGACGATCAAGATCGGGCCCCGGATCGCGGGGTTTGACTTTCTGCATTGTGGTAGGGCCACATCCGGGCTTAAGAACGTTTGTCAGCTAGATCCATGATGCTTCGATTCACTGAAGTTGGTCTTACCCTTTGATGGGCTCCGGGTAGTTGAAATAGCCCCGGCGTTTGCTGTCGGGATCCATCGTCTGTGATAGCCCAAGATTCCAGCAGTAAGGCCTCCTGCGCCTCAGACCGCGATGCCAAGCAAAGCTCGGGTTATCAAGCTGGGTGACGGGTCAAGAAGAGAAAGAAAAGAGGAAAGAAAAGAAAACAATAATTTAGAAAGAGAGTGTGGGTGATGGACAAAGAGAAAATCCAAAAACAAGGTGGAAGTGGGAGGTGGGAGGTCGAGAAGATAAATGCTTGGGGATGGGGATATGGTGGCCAAACAAAACGCCCGTAATAGCTCTTGTGGCACGCCAGTTGGGCCAGTCACGCGAGGGACAGGAAGGGTGGTAACCGTAGAGGGGTAAAGACGGGATAAGAAGAATAGCAGCGAGGAGAAGAGAAGAGCGAGAAAGAGGGCGTTTTCCCCAAGCTTTATTGAGAATGTTTGGTGTCGCCCTTGCGGTTGCAGAGAGGGCAGGGACGATTATGCTCTTCGAAGATTCCCGGGCAGGAAGCCCGCAAATCAAGCGAGGGGACGGTGGTTTACAGCTGCAACATCCGCTCCTTCCGTCGCCTGCAGCCAGTGGAACAAGAAATGCCGTGCCTGCCCTGCTAGCTTTCTGCACGAGGGGAGTATGTGTCTCAAGAAGGAAAGCACGAACAGGCGGTGATGGGCAGGCACCACTTTAAGAGGGGAGCTTAGCTCTTGCATGTGACACGCTTTTTGTGCGTCCGTTCAACTGTCAAGTTAAACTTTTCTCCACTTGTCCCACATCTGGCCTGTCGCTTCATCTTTGTTTGTTGCCAGCCTGCTCTCGAAAGCCACGTGCCATCTATCAAGGCTGCAGTCACCAACACGAAATCTGTTCCTGGCCCAGGGCAGATTGCGAGTTGACTGCGTTTGGTGTTGCCACAAAGTTAGTGGTTGGCTCCTTCCCGTGTAAGCGATGTTTAGTGCCTTATTTTGCTGCTGTATTTAGTGCTTGTGTCATCAGCTTCAGCGGAAGCCCTTGAGTCTGGCAGTTACAGGAGAGCCGATCAGTAGTACGGAGTACAAATACAGAGTACCCCGTTTGTACCGGTGCTCCGGACGGACTGGAGCTCGGCTGTTGGCGTCATGGAGAAGTCCCTCTTCGGCGGGAAATGACCCTCACGTGACTTCAATTTTGGCGGGAAACGAAAACCCGGCCAAGAAGACATCCCGTTGGCTCAGCCTCGTCGCGACTCATTTTGCCAGCTGAACTTAACTCTGTCTGCTTCAACAGCCTTACTGATAATAGCACCGCCATACACACATACACACAAAGCTACACTTGATCACCTCCTTGCACCTCTATCACCACCTTGAACACCCTTTATTTTAGCCAAAATGTCTGCACCAGCTACGAACGTCCAGTACTGCATCACGAAATATCCCTAGGTGACGCGCCAGACGCCTTCTCACTGAGGCCTTCTCAAGCCATCCTGTACGAGGCCAGCGAAGCAGCCAGCATCACTTATCGCACGCCTTTTTGGTTTCTGTCCAGACACTCCTACAAACGCTCTGCAGCACCATGGGGCGGCAAACCTAAGAAGAAGAAAAGCCAAGGCTTCCCAGCTGACTGAAGATGGACAGTTGGGAAGAGCTCGTAGTGCGTGGCCTATTTGTTCTCTCACCGCGTACGATACCCAGCGCTAACTTTGCCACAGGTAAAATACGGCAAGCTTGTCGAAGAGTCGCTTGTCATCCTCATCTTCAGAGAGCAGGGCTTCCAGAAAGCGAACGCGGCTCTCGCTGATCTCTCTCGCGACGTAAAGCTCGAGGAAGCTACAGGTTTCGATCCAAGCGGACTGCAAGGAGCAGCCGGCGACGCTGCCCCAGACTCGTCGACTGGCTTGTCGTACCACACACCGGTCGAAGATTCGAGTCTGATCGCCTCCTTGTCCGACTACGACTCCGGCTCGGTATCCGGCTCACAGCGCACATCGCTGTCTGCCGCTGCATGGGAACGACTGGCGCGCCACCCTGAAAGAATCGGACATTGTACGTGTGCTCAAGGACGCATTTCCACCCTGAAAGAATCGGACATTGTACGTGTGCTCAAGGAGAAGAGGCGACGACGTTGACAAAGCATCGGATGTACTGCTCAACCTTGAGCATCTTGAGGAGACCGGCCAGCGGGCAAAGGCATTGACGCCTTTTTCCGGCCCGAAAGACGAAACCATGCAATGGAATGCCAACAAGAAAAAGAAGAACAAGGACGCGGCGCTCCAGGTCGCCAAAAACGGCCGCAATCCTCTAAGCTCTTAGCTACAAGCTCTCGCCCATGGGCCTGGACGGCGCTGGACGATATCGATGACGGAAGCAGCCTTACCAAGGGCGGTCCCACGCGAGCCCAGCGCGAGGCAATTGAACGGCAGCAGCGCCAGCGGCAGACCGGCGGCAAACGCGTCCGACGAGCTCGTCGACCTGCAGAGCACCACCACGAAGGTCGACCTACACCACGTCATTGTGCGGGACGGCGTCCGTATCGCGCTGGAGCGCACACGATACTGTGGGCACATTTGGGCGAGGACCGCGTCCGTAAAGCGCGCGAAGACCCGTTGCAAGTTGTCACCGGCATTGGCCTGCACAGTCCGCGTGGCTATTCGCGCATGTATGGTGCGGTCGGTGCGGCCCTCGTGCGTGACGGGTGGAAGGTTCAGCCGGGCCAGGGGCACTATTATGTTTCTGGCAAAAAATAGAGGTATATGCCACGATATGTGCAAGACGAAGGCGAAACCGGCATACATACAGCCCATGCCGTCGGTGCATTCAGAATAAACGTTTGGAAATACGGGGAGGTCATGATATCACGCAGCAAGTGCATACAAGATAGCTAGCTTATTGGCGTCTCTATCTATCTTTTTCTACATCTATTTTCTATTTATTTTCTATTTATTTTACTTCACTTCCTTAAGCTTTCACATCGGGGAACTGCAAATCATAGCTGTTTGCAGAAGTGCAGAAGCAGACCGTTTGGTGCAGTAAGAAGCTGCGTTGCCTCACGTGTTGCTCCTTTGCACCGCTAACGCCCAATCTGGTCCCCATTAGCGCTATATTGCAACGCTAGAACCACAAAGTGACTCACATCGTGCAGGATACATCCTCTACGGAACTGTTTGGATTATTAACGCAGCGAAAAGGCTTAAAAAATGCACCGACTGCACCTCCCCCAACGTCATCACCTGCTTTAAGCTTTCGCTTTGCCTGTAAGACGGGGCCCAGTCCATGCGCTGAGCCGCTCCACCCCACCATCCCTATCCAAACACCACCCACCATCGACTGGCTCGAGGGCGACGTGGGCCATTGATGCCTGGGTCATCTGGGAGGAAGGAGCGAAGCGGCTCATTGCAGGCATCTTACATGCCAGGCAGGGCTGGGCAGAAGTCGCGACCCCTTTTGTGCCCTGTAAGTTGACGGGCAGGTGCGACTGGCTGATGGCCTTTTTAAGGCGACAGGTGGGATGATTATCGGTGGCCGGACTGCTCTGCTTCCCGCTCTACCAAACTTATCTAAGCCGAGCCCTTTTTTCCTCTTTTCTTTCTGTTGTCCATCTCTAGTGCATTGCTGTCGCTCTTGTCTCCAGTTAAGTCCGGGCCTTGACGACGCAGTCTAAGAAAGAGGACGTGGAGAAAGAAGAGACGATCGCAACTACCACCGCCAGGACAGAATTTTCCCCTTCTCTTCCATCGCTCCTTCCGCTTTTCATCTTCTTCTCTTCATTCCTCCTTCCTCCTTCCTATTCTTTTTTTTCGTCCTTCGAACCTTCCCTGCATCCGTCCCACCGACCCGCCGTGCCATTCGCGCCTTCTCGTTACGCCGCCGCCTGCGCCGACCGTCGCCGGTTTTTTCTCGACTCCCGCCAAAATCAGCATCCTCCCTTCCTCGTGTCCTGAATCATTTGCTTTCTTCTCTCCGTTCGTCACTTTTCCCCGTTCTTTGCGGTTTTTACATCTTCCACCTGGAAACCAGTGCAGAGACAATTGCGCATCGCCTGGACCCTGTTCTCCATCTCCAATCCTTTGACTGCGGGGTCTGGGTTCCTCGACGTTTCATTTAGCTGCTCGAACTCGACGTGTAACAAAACCAGCTTTTGCAAGTTTTTGCTACGCCTCTGCATCGCACGCCTCGGATCGCGAACATCGTAAAACCGCAAGCCAACTACCTTCTTTCCGTGGCCCCATTGGCCTGTCCCTGTCTGCCATCGCTCTGCCGCGCACAGCCTGCGCATTATCAAGAAATTCCAGTCGCGATAAAGGAAAACCCCGGGATCACCGACGACTGTTCGAGACCCAACACTTTCGGCGTCGCTAGGAGTGCTTTGAAAAACAAGCACCTTCCTAGTCTCTGCAAAGGACAGCACATTCTGCTTGTCTGCCCCGACGCAAGCTTCCACGAGCTTCGCATTCAATTCAGGCGAATCGAGGACCAGCTTTCGTTTTTTATGAGACACGAGGGTCAACTCTCACCGCATCGACAAAACCATGTCTCCCACGCCTTCTACTACGCCCTCGTCGAGTGCCCGATCTCCGAGGAGCAGTTCCGGGTTGTACGCAAGAGAAACCGGGTGCCGCTGAGCTGCTACCCGTGCCGAACAAAAAAGTATGTACTGCTTGCGAAGATCTGTTTGCTAGTGTTTGTTTTATTTTATTTTTGCTTTTTGTTGTCGTTCATATTGACTGAATATATGCTGACCAGATATCTAGATGTAACTCAGACCTCCCTTATTCAAAGCCCACTGTGTGGCAGAAAGTCCCCCGGATTACTGACAATCCCGTGTAGGAAGTGTGACAGAGGCCACCCATGCAGCAACTGCGTCAAGCGCGACGGTGACAGCACCTCAACATGCTCATATGCGGCTCCCGTGAACCGCAAAAAGAGTCAAAATACGTCTGCTAGCCCAGATGACATGCAAAATCGTATCGACAGACTGGAGAGTCTGGTCTTGTCCTTAATGCACACTGGCAATAGTGTCGACGCAGCCACCGCTGCCTCTGCAGCAGGCATGGTCCCCGGCGTCAGTGCCCCCAACACAGTGTCACGAACCGACAGCATATCATCAGCAGCAGCAAAGGACACCGGCAGCAGCCAGTGTGCGTGACGATGTGGACGACGAGAGCGACATCGACGACGGTCTCGCAACCTCGCTCGGTGTCCTCAAGTCGACACCGACCGCCGGCAAGTCCATGTACATCGGCCAGGAACACTGGCACACGATTCTCTCCGATATTGCCCGAGGTCAAAAAACTACTTTGTTCAGCATCGGAGAGACCTTGAAAAGAGCTACGAGCGCGTGCTCCAGAGCAAACCTGCCACCGCCAAGGAGGCTCCCACTTTCCTCCTCGGCGCGGAAGCGACAACTGAGGGAGACCTGCGGGCAGAACTGCCGCCCAAGTCCACCGTTCTCACGCTTTGCGGCCGCTACTTCAACTCTATGGACAACGCCGTCAACATCATTCACGCACCGACCCTTTAACGCCCAGCTACGGAGCCACTGGCAAAAATCCCTCAAAAAACACCAGTGATGTGGCTGGGCCTGTTATATTCAGTCATGTGCCTTGCCATGCTGAGCTACCACAAGGTTGGAGACGAACCACCCGAGTGGAAGGGGCACGCCATGGAACTGGCGTCGCTTTTCCGCGTGCGCACTGTTCAGTGCCTCGTTACGGCAGACTACACCAAGCCTGTCGAATATACAGTCGAGACGATGATCTTGTACGTGTTTGGCGAGTACTCGTCTCGCTGGGGATGCTGACCTCGGCCTGTGGCTGATCGGCTCCCTCATCACAAGAGTGGCCTTCCGCATGGGCTACCATCGTGATGCAAATGGTTCCCATCCATCACACCCTTCCAAGCAGAAATGCGGAGGAGAACATGGGCTCTTGTGCGGATGTGCGATGTCATGTTCTCCCATCAGGTGTCACTGCCCAACATGATCTACGACCATGACTGTGATACCCAGCTCCCGTTGAACATTTTTGACGAGGAATTTGGTCCCAACACGAAAGTGCTGCCTCCTCGAGACCAAACTCGGAACCCACGCCCATTGCCTACATGATTGCCAAGGTCAAGCTCTGTTTGGAGCTGGGCAACATTCTCCAGGCAACGACTCGCGTCGGCAAGCCTGTACCGTACGAAGAAATTCTGCGGTTTGACAAGCGTCTGCGCGAAGTCAAGGAGGAGATCCCTTCTCACTTGAAGCTGCAGCCCCTCGAGGGATCGCAGGATCCACTTACCCTCATCATTGCGCGCTTCAACATCGATAGTCTGTACCAGAAGATCATGTGCCTGCTGCACCGCAAATATTTGTCGCGGGCAAGACAGAACCCGCGGTACGCCCACTCGAGAAGAAGTGCCATTGAGGCCTCGATGGAGACTCTTCACCACCTGCAGACGCTGAACAAGGAGTCTCGGGCCAACGGACGGCTGCGTTCCATCAAGTGGTATGTCGCGTCTATTGCAACCAAGGATTTCCTCCTGCCGGCTATGCTTTGTGGCGCTCGAGGTCCGGTTCGACAACCTAGCTGGCAGAGAAGGCCGTGAGGAAGACGGCTTCTGGACACGCAAACAGCGTGAGGACATGGTCAACATCCTCAACTCAACCAAAGAGATTTGGCGCCCTCTTGCCGACGGCTCGATGGAGGCCTACAAGGCGTACAATATCATCCGCATTGTTCTGGAGAAGATTGGCACGCCACCTTCCGCGGGCCCTCGCGCCACGGAGGCGTTCATGTCCTCAACTGTCTGTGGTGATGAAGCTCCCCCGGGATGCAAGACCACGCCGTCGGACAACTTTGTGCAGAATGACACGCCTCTCACGGACCCACTGATGGATACTGAGGCCATGGCGCCGCTGAACATTCTCTCGGGAACGGTCCCTGCTATCGGAAGCTCCTCTGCGACGACTGCCCCCAACGTGATCACCACCACCGCCAGCCAACACATCACCGGACACCGATGTCGCTGCTGCCCTCTTTGGAGCCATACAGACGCCCGGTGGTACGGCGTACAGTGCATTGGATCCCACGCTGTCTGCAGCCATTGATAGCGGCTTGACAGCCACAGATCTGAATGGCGACATGATGGGATCCATGGCTGGTTTCAACATTTTTAATAACGGCATGGGCGGCAGCGTGCCGAACATTATGGACGACGCCATGGACTTCACTACCAACTTTGACTGGGTACGTTTGACTCTCAAAAGACACAAACACAAAAGTACTCGCACTAACTAGCACGATGATCAGGATACTCTTCAAAACTATGCGCAGAGTGGCCAGTTCGCCGCTGCGGACCAGACCTTCCAGTTCTTCAGCGCAGACCAGCCGCTTAACATGACGACGTCGGCCGACAACGGCGACACTTTCACGTACGGTGGCTCGGACATGCCCAGCTCCGGCCCATCTACGTGATCGTCAGGCTGACATGGGTTACGGCCAAGTGTCCGCAAGGATTAATTCCTTTTTCCAACTGTTTGGTATTTTGATTTGAACTATTAATGTCCTACTCTCTTGAATTTTTGGGGAAAAAAATCCACTTGGACAGGCTGGCATGCCAAGTGGCACAAGTTTGGCTTTGGGTTTTTGGGTGTGGTGTATTTTGGGCTGCCTTTTGGGGCTTTGACATCGGTACTTCAGGACTTTTCTCAACTTGTTTTAAACATGTGTCAATGGATTACTATTATGAGGGCGCGAGGTAGTTAAAATACCACCTCGATGATATAGGCATACCCTTCCCAACTCACATCTTTCCTTTTCCAGCCGACAGCGGCTCGTGTTCGTTGCATGCTCTCATGAGGTTCTGGGCCTCCTTTTTTGGTTAATCTTGACATCTATCGCAACATATTTTATCCCTCTCCGCTTTGCTCACCCTCTTCAACCTTAACCGATAGCGAGATGGCGAAAATTTTCCCGCAGCAAAACACCATTCTCCCACAACAAACTGCCCACGTCTTCCGCCAAGGACAGCACAACTCAGACAGCACAACAGCTCGACAAACGGCCCACCTTGTAGCACCGCGATTCGGCCGCGTTCTCCTTGCAGCTACAGACGAAGAGGCTTCTTTTCTTTCCCTTCGATTCCCCCATATCAGCAGCCGGAAGAAGAACCCACAATTCCGCGGCTCGGCAGCTGGATGCCTAGCATGATTGATTGCCCTCGCTCCCCAGTGGCAGTTTCCGCAAGCACACCAGCCCGCTTTTGTTTTTAATATCCATCGGAACAATCACCGTCTGATCCGCCTTGGGCGTCGATAGGTCAAGCTCTGCGAGAACAACAGCAGAAACGATGCTACGTTTCCGTACTTGATGGGGCGTCGACTGACTGGTAGCTAACTCGGGCATTTTTTTTATTCGGAGACTGGGTGAGTCCAGCATCAAGGTAGCTCCACGGCTTTGGCCTGATGTCCATTATACTGACTGGCACAGTTCCGGCAAAATTCGGCCAGCCAAGAGAGCGATAGCAGACCCATAGGCTCAATGCTCAGCCAGCAAACTACCGTTGCCGGGGCTTCTCTAGCTGTTCAGTCAGGGCTCTGTATTCTCCTCTAGCAGTTCTTCTCAAACCCTGGTGGCCATCAGATCGACGATTGACGATGGATCTCAGCCGTCTGCTCCCCTACAACGCATAACATTGCCTCATTTTCAACCCGTCTTCTTCCAGTCTTCAGCCAGCCAGAACTGACGTGGAGAACAAGCAAATGATTGACGAGTTTAACCCATCGGTGCTATTAAGTCAGAAATACGGTCAGCAGTCGATCTGCTCCCGCCGTCTTAACACTTTCAGTATTTACCTGTGCTGATATTAATACAGATACAAGGTATGCCCTGTGCTTTCCCGCAGCCCATGCACAGAAGCGTCTTAAAATGGAGAGCTATTTCCAATTATGCTGACCTTTTTGTTTGTTATAGTTCCCCATGTCGTAGGTGAGGCACAAACAGCCAGTGGCGGCAAAATACGACATTACATTATAAAGGGTCTATTACTATTTTTGCCAGCCATCGACATGTACTGACATCGGACAGTTGAACTTCATTCAAAAAGAAAAAAAAAGGTGCCATTGGCTTTTCTCGGCAGCTTCCATCCTTCGCCTCTCGCCTCTTCTCCAACTTCAAGTCAGCCTCTTCCCACCATAGCCATGGGCAGCCAAACCATGCTCATGGTAGCCGTGCATCTCGTTATAAGTGCATGGCTACCTTGACCAACTGTACAGCACATGCGATTCATCCCCCCATCTCCCCCCCCCCCCACCCGTCTTTGGCCGCCTCCAAGACAAAGCTGCTCGAGCATGCAGACCTCACTTTGAGGTCCTCAATGTGTGCCACATTCCTGCTATTTATAAAGCCTGGAATATTTAATTCTGGCATAGAGCTGCCACCGCTGCTCACCTAGCGGGATCCTGCATCAGCGTCTGGGACAGGAGTCCCACCGTCCAGTTCTCTGCTTGGGTTTTACATGACAGCACGTTTACACCCACCTCGCCTTTTCTTCATGATAAAGAACACCATCGACGTCAGATAGTAGCTCCTTCTCGGAATATCCGGCACCGCGAATTTTAGCCATTTGTTGCCTTGGGCTTGTTTTCCCTGCCTATATCTCTGGCTTTTTCTATCTTCATCTTTCGAATTTTCCTCGTCTTCCCCTTCCACTCTGGCCTATGCACCCGCCTCATTGCGGTAATCTATCTTTGTATTGAGCCTTCTGGTCCCTTGTCTGCCCATTGCCTGTTTACTCTCTCCCCTTTCTTTTTCTGTCCCCTCAGTTGTTCCGTCTTGGGACTAATTTGGGGTTGTTGGCTCGGCGTTCCTGGCTCCTCTCCACAAGTTGGCCCGAAGCGTACCTGGCTGGGTGAGTTTTTGTGTTCTTTCTCGCTTCTTCTCGTCGCTTGTTATCGATTCTATATTTGATTCTTGCAACCGAGAGAGCCAGGAGGGGTGTGGGCCCTGCCAGGGGCGGACCGAAAAAAAGGAAGAAGAGGAGGACTAATAATAACGAACAGCTTCCGTACTTGACCCGGCGACGGACAGGTTGCAGGATCCTTTTTCTGGCTGACATCATGCCGATAGGGAAAAGGAACTCTCATTTTCCCGTCTAGCCCTTCTTCCCTCCCTCTATTTTTATTTTCCCCTCTGCCTCTTTTCTTCTACTTCTTGACATTTATCTCCTCTCCCCTTTCTCTTCCCTCTTTGTCTCTTGCTTTGGTTTGGTTTTTTTCCCGTTGCTGCCTGTCTTTTCTTTTCATCTTCGCCCTGCATCTGCATCGGCTCTTGTAGCTATCGTGGCCCATTGACTTTATCAGCTCTCAGCATTTGCCTCGAACAGAGGTCTACCCAGAATGCGGTGGACATCCTTCACTCTTGGGCTGCCCTCGCCCTCTCCGGTACGGCCTATGGCAGCCATGGATCCAACAACGTGATGGCCAATGGCGCTGTTGGCAACATATTCCAGCGCCACGCCTCGGGCCATGAGAACCACCAGGATGGCTTGGCTGCGATGCCGGTGCTTATGGGCCGCCAAGCCGCCGCCGGCCGTTTGTGGTGCCGACGGAGGCAACGCCAAGTGCCCGGCCGGCCAGTGCTGCTCGCAGTGGGGATACTGCGGCGTTGGCGCCGAGTTCTGCAACCCTATTGCGCTCTGTCAGTCCGACTTTGGCTCGTGCCTGGCGCGTCGCAGTCCGCCACGGCTGCACCGCCGCCGACATCCACGGCTGCACCGCCGTCCGCCTCCGGTGACGACGACCGCCGCCCGACTCCTCCGCCACCTGCCCCGACGACGACGACCAGGGCCCCCCCGCCGCCTCCCCAGTCACTACGTCAAGCGCCCCGCCCGCCTCCCGCCACCAGCGTTGCTCCGCCTCCGCCGGTCTCGACGTCGCCCGGCACTCCGAGCACGCTCGTTCCCAGCACTAACGGCATGTGCGGCAACAGTACGACTTGTGCCGGCTCGGGCCATGGCTCATGCTGCAGCCAGTACTCGTACTGCGGCGACGGCGTTGAAGTTCTGCGGCACGGGCTGCCAGTCCAGGTTTGGTCTGTGCTTTAGCGGCTTCCCGGCCGCGCCCGCCCCTCCTACCACGTTCGTTCCCAGCACCAACGGCAGGTGCGGCAACAGTACGACTTGTGCCGGCTCGGGGCATGGCTCGTGCTGCAGCGAGTACTCGTACTGTGGCGATGGCATTGAGTTCTGCGGCGCGGGCTGTCAGTCTAAGCTCGGCCTATGTTTTTGGCGGCATCGCGGCCGCCCCGGCACCGGCGCCTGTTTCCGTGCCGGCAAACAGCGCACCCGCAGCTCCCGCCACGACGGCCAACCGGTCACATCGGCAGCGCCCAAGCCGCCCGCGACATCTGCGACCTCCGCCTCCACACCGGCTGCCCCGGCCGCTTCGTCGCCTGCAGCACCTGCACCTGTATCGCTCCCGGCTGGTGTGAGCACGACGACGGATGGCTCGTGCAGGCCACATGGCAAGACGTGCTTGGCTCGACGTTTGGACAGTGCTGCTCGCAGTTTGGTTTTTGTGGCACGGGCGATCAGTTCTGTCCTGCGATTTGTGGGCCTGCCAGCCCGAATGGGGCCACTGTGATCCTGCGACCAACTAAAGGAAATTGGCGGTTGCCTTGCTTCCAAGGGTGTTTCCATCACCTCTCTAAGAGAGACGTGTTGAGTCCGGCAATAGAGGCATAGAGTTTAGGAGGCCAAGGCCCAGGACAAGGGAGAGATGAAGACGAGGACGCAGAGGACGAGAGGATGGAAGGATGAGAGTGCGGCCGATGGTTAAACAAAGTAAGTGAGACTGCCCGTGTGTATGGTTTGCCTTTGTATAGCTCGAACGCAAAAAAAAGTGTAGAGGAAAGACATCACAGCTTTTAATTAATGCACAATGTTTGATTTTTTATTTTTTGATTATTTGAATTTAGAAATAAACCGATGCTTTTTCTATTTTACAAAAGAAGAAGAAAACAGGGTCTTCGCTTTGAGAAATATGAATGATGATAAAAAATGTGTGCCTCAAGAGGTACATGAAAGAATTGAAAGTGGAGAAGAATATGGGCATGAAAGGAAATGGCTGCCCGACAAAAAAAAAGAAGAAGAAGAAAAGACCAGGCTCCCTTTTACAGGCCAAAGGCAGCCTGTGCGCTGGTGCCAGTAGTCCAAGCCGGTGTCATCGTTTGATGGCCGTGCCAACACACCCCATGTAGGCGGTGAAGCCGGCTCCGTGTTGGCCTGCAGCTGCGACCGGATGCTCGCGCACTGGCTCGTCAGAAACCAGGCTCCCGAGGCAAAATTGTTACTCGTCGACGTCAGCAGGGTCAGGAACGCGTCCGGGTCGCCGTTGGCAGCAGCACGCCCGACGCCAGCGCTGGCACCGAGGGCCGCGTACATTTGGTTGTAGGTGGGCGACTGCATGTTGCTGGTGCCCTTGCCGGCGACGACGGGGAACTCGCTGTGGCGGTACTTGAGGTCGCCGGACCTCGTAGCCGGTGGGGCGAGACGGCAGCGATCTCGGCGGCGTTGACGATCTGGTAGGTCTGCATGGCGGCATGAAAAGGGAGCGGCCTGGACGTTGGTGTAGCACTGGTCCGGATAGAGGGCGCCATCGCACGAGGAAGGAGGTGGGCATAATGGCACCGATCATGCTGGCAGCAGAACTGTCGCGGCGGAAGAAGTGGTGGGTGGCCTCTGGCATAGGCATGGCCGCGGCAAGGCTGCTGCAGAGCGAGATAAGAAAGAGGAGGCGGGTGAAGAAACCATGGTTGTTGGTGGTGGGTAGCAGATGGTCGTGATAAGATGCCGGGTTGAAAGGGGGTAGTGGTCTGGCCGTAAAAACGCAAAAGGGACAAGCAAACGGGTATCAAAGAGGTATATAAACGAGGGTAGAGAGCTGGCTAATGGGGCAAGGATTGAATGAGACGCGAAGAGCGAGAGAACTGGCGGTTTGTTCAGACGAGGTTTTTTTGTATCGTGATGTTTTGTTCACTGGAAACAAAGAAGCAGTGCAGCTGAAAGAAGAGAACAGGTGGGAATGCTCTGCGGCTTCAACAAAGGTGACGCGGTGCAACAGTCAGCTCGTAAGAGTCAAAGGAGTCAAGAAAATGGTACGACGGCCAGCGGAATAATTTTGTGCGATCTTCCAAGGAGCGGACAAGTGAGCTCTGAGACGAGGAACGAAATTGTATCAAACAAGGAATGAAAGGAAGGCGGCATGAGACCAGCGTTGAAAAGAATGTAGAAGAGATTGAAGTAGAAAGAGTGAAAGAGCAAGTGACAAGCCAAACGAGGTGGTAAGAAAAGGGAAGAAGAGAGAGAGAGAAGAAAAAGAAGACAAAAAGACAAGAAAGAAATCAGACGTGAGAGGCAGATGAGCGAGAATAAGAGGTCGAGGGCCATCGGCTGGCAGCTGCGGCTAGACGAAACGAAACAAACAACCATCACGCACCCACAAAGGCATCTCCTGTGGCGATTTATGGCTGGCAAGGGGACAGGGGACAAGAGGACAAGAGGACGACAGATCCTTGCATCTTTGTAGCTGTTTCTCTTTTTCCCCTTCTTCTTCCTCCTGGGGACACAGGGATGCCGTCCGCTGTCTGCGCCTGTCTCACTCTTTGTGTGCCTTGCATGACTCTGGCCAGGGACTGCTTGCCCTGAGCCAAAATAGAGCCATATGACATCTGAAGACTTTCGTATTCTCCGCATAAAAGTCAATCAGGCAAGAACGACACGGCGGACGGACGTGTCGTTCCTCCCTTGCGGTTTCCCTTTTAGGGAATAGGCCTGGCCCGCTGCCGTTCCTTCCCCTTATTCGCATTGCTCAGTCGCCCTTACCGCCTGCTGTCCGCCTTGCATGCAGTCGTTTGGCCCTTTTCAGCGATCGTCACAGGCCAACCAGCCCTGCAGAACAAGCATCGCTTCATCTCTCCACAAATGTTCCTCCATCGCTGCGCCTCCAATAGGACAGGCCCTTTCTGTCTGCCGGGGTAGTGTGTTTCAACTGTGCAGTCTTGGCTGTGCTTCAAAACATTTCTGTCCCTTCCTTCCTTTTTGGCTTTTGGGGCTTTTTAGCGCGTTAGCCCCTGAGGAGTTCCTGCTCCTCCCCTATACTGTGCTTGAACGGCCTCTGTTTCTTTCCCTCTCAGTGTCCCCTCAGATCCTGCTTGGGAACAGGCGTTTACGGGCTCTGAGTGGCTCTTCTTCAGGCGGGGAGACGTCAGGGGGCTCTGTGCGCTTTCCCTTTTCGGAAAGAAGCGGGATAAAACTCACAGCAAATGAGAAGAGGGAAAGCTGACAGGTTAAGCTCCTCAGTGACAATGATTGATGTCTAGTGAGAAAAAGCGAATACAGAAAATACAGAAGTAACCATAGATAATCTGGAAAATGAGGCACTTCCAGAGGACTTAAAACCTCGAGGGCATCGTGAGGTTAAACGCGGTGTGTGTCCGTTTTCCCCTATCAGACCTAATTCGGCAGGCGGTGAGGCTGCCGTTAGCGCTCCACCCCGCCTAAAATTACTGCCGCTGAGAGCTCCCATAAATTGCCAAAATTTTCTCGGTTTTCCCTTCTCTTCTTCTCTCCTTTTTCCACAACAACAACCTACACCCAGATGGACATGGACGGATTACGTATAACCATATCACCATACCACGCATTGTGAGGACCCGGCAGCAGCTTTTAGCAAGAGACGGAGCAATTGAAACCCGCGAAATAAAGAAAAGAGCAACGGAAGAAGAACCAAGAGGCCATTGAAAAGGGCCGGAGACGATGCACCCCGAGAGACCAGAGAGGAACAAGGTTTCCGTCTCTTTGGCCGGGACTATGTGTCTCTGGTCGTGTTTTTCTTTCGGTGCTTTTGGCTTGCGGCTTTTGGCTTTTATCTAATCACTTTGTCGCGCCGCTCGCCTCGTGCCTTCGGCTGTTCAGAAACTCTAATGTCTGTGGTCGTCTATCTTGCCAACTGGGGGTGAGGGGTTGTCGGAACAAACACCAAAATACACACCGCCAGTTTCTCTCATCTGTTCTTTTGGGCGTTTGGGAATCCCTTACTGAGGGGGACACAGTGCAACACTTCTTTCCAAAGAGCACCTCTCCGTGTCTTTCTACACATGCTGGCGGAGAACAATATCCTCATCCATTCTCGTTTGAGAACGAGGGCAACCCGTTGCTGGGCACCCGACCGTGACGAGATCGTTTTGCATCTTATCTGATCGGTTGGGAATCAGCTGTGGTTACATTTATTTGTGCTGCTGTGGGTAATGAATCGTAGATTATGTATGAATCATGAATCTATAGATGTGAAATGTAGATGTGAAATGATGCAATGTATAAGGGAATGCATCGCTGGTCAAAAAATGCAAAATATATCCCAGATGAAGTATTGTCTATATGGTCCAAACAATAGTCAACCTGTTGTTATCCTGCCTGCTTCTTCACATTACAGCAAGCTCTCGTACTTGTCCAGGCCCGTCTTGCCCGGTTTGCGCGGCCATCATTGCCGTTGTTGTTTGCAATAATATTGTTGTTGTTTTTGCATGCCCATGTTCATCCCCATTCCCATCCCATGCCGTTGCCGGTGTTGGAGGGGGGGCATCATGCTCATCGTGCAGTTCATCGAGTTCATCGCTGCTGCCCATACCACCCATTGTGGTCATCCCGCCAAGGGCCAGACCGGTTGTAGTTTGGCGCGTAACCTGGCGGGGATGCAGTTGTCGTCGAGGTCGTGGGTGTCATCGAGGCCATTGACGACATGGAGCCCATTGCCACCCATTCCTCCCATACCGGGAGGCGGCGGCAGACTAAAACCAGATGACGATGGTGTTGCTGATGCCGACGCGCGCCTCCAGGCGGCGGCGGCAGCGAAAAGCCAGACGATGGCGAGGCTGGCGAGGCCCAAGAATTATTCGAAGCAGGCGCAGGTGGCCGGCTGGCTGCGGCGGCACCCCAGTTTGATGCTGCCCATACCAGCAGTATTGGCGGTATTGACGGATTATGGTCGACCAAGATGACGCGCTGCTCATTGTCGGTGCAGCTGTTGTCGCCATTATTGTTGTTGTTGTTGCTGGCCGTCGGACTGCCCATCATGGGCCGGGCGGGAAGTGCCTGGGAGAAACTGGGTCGAGGAGGGGTGTCATGGCAGCAAAGCCGCCGAGATCGGGTGTCACTGTCCGGAACCCAGATTGCGGCCTCTGCTGTTGCGGTTTCGGTGCAGGTGCCACGGAGGGAGATGCCGTGTTGGTGTCGACCACGAGAAAGCCGGTGCCGCTGCTGCTGCTGCTGACGTTGACGATGCTGCAGCCGTGCCGGCACGAGGAGTGCTTTCGGTTGTGCATCATATTGGGAGACCGCCGTGCACTGCAGCAGCCGGTGCTGCGTCCCAGCCACCATCCATGAGAGCACCGCCACCGCCACTGCTCTTCCCCTTGACAAGCCGCTCAAAGTCGTCTTCGACATCACCGCCGCCATTGGATCCCATGTCAAAGGCCGAGCTGCCGACACCGCCGCCAAACGATGAGAATTCGTCCATGAGGTCGGCGTGGCCGTTAGGAGATGCCACCGCCGCCGCCACTAGCGGCTGCAGCTGCATCCACGCCCGACAGCTCCTGCAGCTTGCGAACCTGCTCCTCCTCGACACGCGCCGACAGTGTCTTGATGAGCTTCATAAACGCCTGGAACTGTTTGAGGTTGAGCAGCGGGCCCAGACTCATGGTCCACAGCACGGGCAGCAAGTCAAACGCGACAAAGTCGGCGTCGACCACGTTGCCAACGACGCGCAGCACGTTGAGCGCTTCCATCATGACCGCAGGCTCTTTTGTTTTGATAGCCTTGATAAGCGGCACAATCTTCTTCCTGCATGGTGTACTTGTCCAGCGCGGTCGAGGACGTGCCGCGCTTCTGCTCGCCGCTGAGCCCATCCAGGCCGTCGTTGCCGTCATTGTCGTTGCCGTCGGCAGAGCCGCCGCACAGGATGACAAAAGCCTGCAGGCCGCGGATCTTGATCGCCAGGCTGCTCGTCTTGCTAAAGATGGCCGCCACCACGGGGAACAGCTCGTGCTTGATGGTACTAAAGTCGAGGATCGGGAGCATGGCCGGCACGCTGCGCAGCGCAGCATCAACGACTGCCGGTGTCGGCGAATCAAGCGCCGTCGCAACGATCGGAAGGACGTCTGGGGTGGATGTTGGTTAACTCGGACAAGCCAAAATCTAGAAAAGAGAAAAGAGAAAGAGAGAAACTCTCCACGCCTAGACTTACCATCTTTAAACTCTTTGCCAGTGGTGTTGGCGGTGATGACGGCCAGCCGGTCCAGCACCACCATGAGGCTGGCATCGCGAGACGGGTCGCGCTCATGCGCGCCCTTGTTGGCCGCGGCCGCTGCAGCAGCAGCAGCTGGCACCAGAAAGTGCTCCTTGAGGCATGGCAGCACACGGTCCGAGAAGACACGCTTCGCCGACGGCAGCAGCTCGACGATCTTGAATATGTTTTGCAAAAATCTGCGGCGCCAGCTCGCGGTCTTTCATCTCGTCCAGCAGGCCCGGCAGCACCTTTTTCTCCATGACCGACTTTGGGAACGACGGCAGCACCTTATTGAGGCCGCGCATAAACGACGACTTTTCGCCGTGCGTCTTGGCCGGGAACGCGTCCAGGAACCGGATGGTCGACACCAGGATGTTGTCAAAGTACTCGCTCGTCTGGAACTCCTTGGCCGTCAGCCGCTGTGCCGGCCGCCGTGCAATCAGGCGCGGCAGCACATGTGCAGCCAGCTCGCGCGGCAGCGGGCGCGATGACAGGAAATTGTTAGTCGTCGAGGGCACGGCGCCGGCAGCCGCAAAGGCACGCTTGTACGTCGAGATGCTGGCGTGCGCCTCGATGGGTGACCGGTGCGGCGAGTTTGTACAGCGCCACGCACAGCAGGCCCAGCGAGAACATGTCGGCCGAGGGCGTCAGGTTGTTGTCCATGACGAGGTCGGGCGACGCGTAGTCGAGGTTGAGCTGCACGGAGCGCGGCAGCCGCGCGTCCATGTTGAGGATCTCGTGGATGCTGACGGGTTGGAACGACGCCGACGGCCCGGACGCGCCAATCTCGGCCGGCCCGCAAAACGACAGGCCGCTGATCTTCCAGTCGGACTTGGCGTTGACCAGCACGGCGTCCGGCGTCAAATTGCCATGCACCAGCCCCGCGTTCTCGTGTAAAAACTCGAGCGCCTTGCCCAGCTGCAGCAGGCCCTTTTGGATCTCGAGCTCGTCGATTTCGATCTCGCGCCGTCGCCGCACGCCGTCGGCGTCTTCGGTCACGTAGCGGCTAGCTCGTGCGCGGCCGCCACTCGATCTTCTTGCTCGTCCTTTTCTTGCAGCAGGCTCGCCAGGGACGCCGTCACGGCCTCCGTCGCAAACTGCAGGCCACCCCCGCGCGTGTCTTCGACGGGCTCGACCAGCTCGAGGATGCTCGGGTGGCGCAGGCGCGCCAGCGACGACGCCTCCTTCTTCAGGCGCTCGACCACTTCGTCGGCGGCTCGCTTGAAGGCGGCGGCGCCCGAGCGGCCGAGTGAGCTAGCGTGGGCATCGAGCGACTTGCGGTCAAAGACAAAGACCGAGTAGGCCTTGCCCGTCGACTTTTTCTTGGCGTCGTAGATCTTCCAGGGGCCGGCGGTCGACGTGGGTGTGGCGGCAACGGTGTAGCCGCTGTTGATTGTCGACGATATCGACTTGAAGGCGTTAGAGAACATTGTGTGCGAGGGTCGATGGTCCCGGCAGAGACAAGGGACAAGGGAGGAAGGTGTCGGGATACGAGGATATCAAGAAAACAAGGTATCAGGTATCAGGTATCAAATATCAAAAATTGGGCGCGGCCGACGGAGGGCGCACCCGTCACGACGGGGCGTTGATAGGAGCAGCGCAGTGGCGGAGGGTCTGCCAAGACGAGAGACAGTCGTGTTGTAGCAGTCGCCGAGTTGCTATTTCACTGCAATCGTGTTGTCGTTGGATGCAAAAAATAAAGCAAAAGAGCTATAATCGAGGACAGGTTGGCAAGGGAGACGGAGGAGCGCCCGGCAATGCGGACGGTGCCGGAATCGATGTGGCGGCAGAGCAATTGCTTGAGAGGCGAGCGCATCGAGACAGAGCTTGGGCAGCGGCAGACTGTCGAAACTCGGGGGCGATGTCGTTGGCATAAGCTGGAGCAAAGTGAGGTCGAGACGTGCTGATGAAAACCGAATGGATCGCCGCGGGACGGAAGGTGCTAAGGTATCTGTCTACCTGAATGCTGCTACCTATTTTGGCTTGCGTTTTCTGACAGCTGAAGTGGGCAGTTGCGACCCAGGAGCCAGGGGCAGTTAGCGCATGGCGCCAATATTAGCATGTAATACTGTTCAGGACTGCACGTGATCGGGATTTATATCAAAGACCCGATCAAATAAAACATCAAATCACACTACTTCGTACTTCTCATGCATTTGTTTCAAGCTAAGAGTAACATTTTTCACACATATATACACGTACGCTCGGATTTCTGGTTATGAGACCTTTAATATTGGTAAACTGTGGCTCAATATTGTGCCCGTAAATAGAGAAGGCCCTGCTACTCAACATGTTAACATTAACAGACTTTTCAGTCACAAATTAGTACAACTTGTATCGTTTCTCATTTTGTCATTTTATCACTCATTTTTGGTTGTAAGCGGCCATCCAGCTAGGGCGCTGCCCCTGACGATGATGTTTTTGCGGCAGCAGCTTCTGCTCGTTGCCTCCGTATTGCGGTGCTGCTGATCTTGGCATCAAAGTTCTCTGCCACGGCTGCTGCCGCGCTTGCGGATGTGAATGTCCCCGCGGCTGCTGCCATCTCGGCCACGGCGTCGTCGGCGCTCAAGACATCTACCTCAAATGTCTCGAGCGGCAGCCACCCGAGCGCCGCACGCTTGTCGTTGACGGCCCGGCCGCCAGACCGCGTCTCGCCCGACACGACGAGGCACGTAATGTCCTGCCGCTCAATCGTGGGGCCAAACGCATTGTGGATGCGCACGCACTGCACGACAATCGCCCCGTTGCGGAATGTTGCCTGGAAGTCGCCGTCGTTCTCCTGGATCTCGGGCCCCATCGTCTTCTCCTCCCAGCCGTCGCGCGACAGGTCGAGGATGCTCGAGAGGAAGAAGATGACGCTGCGAGCGCGCTCGTCCCACGGCTGCACGAACTCGGCGTACTTTTTGTTGCGCAGCAGCTCATCGCCCGTGATGCCAATGACGTACTCGCACGGCGGGCCTGACAGCGGCGTGGGCACGTCCAGCAGCAGCGCGCCGGCCGTCAGCAACAGCTTGTGGCCCGGATGCAGGTAGTCAAACGTGCCGCCGAGGCAGACAACCTTGTGCAGCGTGGTCGGGATGTGCATGATGCGCGATGGCGTGACTACGCCGGATGCTGTGCCCGAGGCCGTGCCGCCGGTTGTGCCCACATGCAGCGTCGGGCCACCGTCGAGAGGAACCAGCTGCTCGTCGGCAATCTTCTGCACCGTCTGCGCAAACTTGAAATACAAGTTCTTGAGCTGCGTGCCCGCCCCACTCTGCACGTAAAAGATGTTGTTCCACGGGTGGTATGCTGCCGCAAACGAGGGCAGGTCCACGAGCACCGTGTTGTTGGGCTCGATGATGGGCAGAAAGTCGGGGAACGCGCGGTCGCGGTCGTGGTCCAGCAGCACGACGCGGGCATCCACCGTGCCCGGGCCGCCATCGACGTCGGTTCCGATGTGCAGCTTCTCGCACAGCACGGCAATAATGGTGTAGAGCCCGGCCAGCAGGGACTGTGCATCAGGCCAGGCAAACCGCTTGCTTTCCTGCGAGGGCCCGCTGAGAAACGGAAACGTCACCGCTACAATAAGCGTTGCAGACCGGGCGTCGCTCCTCGTCCTAGCCAGGGCCATCTCCAGTGACGGCCGGTACGCTGTCCCTAGTGCGGCCTGGCTCGCCGGCTCGGGGGCGATGGCAGCAGCAGCAATGACGGGAGATTGCTGCGTGCCATTTTGCTTGGTCGTTGTGTGGTGCTTGTGGTGTTGCAGGTATGTTAGGGGGCTCGCGATATCTTTAAAATAAAAGAGAAAAAAATGTAAAAACAGACGGTATAAATCGTCACGAGATATCCGGGTGGCGAACAAGTTGTGGACAAAGTTCGGTTATTGGATGACAGCTTCGATTGATCTGGAGAGGGAGCTGTTACCCCACAAAGACAGCAGGTACGAAGTACATGTACACTGGCGCTTATGTAAGCTAACAGTGGCCTCCAGTGTGTTTGATATAGCAAGAGAACAAGGTTAACTTTGATAATGCGCGCATATGTCGACAAAATTACGTTCGTATCAGTATTTTAAAGCGAAATAGGAGCAAATGGCATCAATCTCACTCGGAGATATCATCATCTCGACACTCTCTGTGAGTATCTATCGTTATGTAAAGATCACGTGCTCGTATGTTTTCTGGTACAAAAGTGGCACGGTCCGGTGCACGGCTACCACATGATCCGCTCGTCTTTGCACAGGCGCGGCAGGCCCTGGATGCGCCCTGAACCGGCGCCTCTGGTCCCTGGCACAACTCCGATAAGCCTCCGATGGACACCGCTCTAGGCGGTGGAGAGGCAAACGATAGCGGCCAAACGTGCAGCCATTTCAAATTATTGCAGCCAAAAAAATAGAGAGAAAAAACCAGTGCGTTTTGGCAGCACATACGGCCCCGCAGGAAACTCCGGGGCAATGCACACTGCTCCGGTCTGACTCTAGTCCAATATCCGCTGTAGTCCCGCCTTTTGGTGCATTGGTGCATTCGGTGCATTTGGTGGAATTTTGGTGCTTTGGACCCTTTCGACGCTTTTGACTTTCTTTTCTCCCCCCTCACGCTTCTCGCTCGTTCGGCCTCACGCGGTTTTCAACGGTCTTTGCTCGACATCTTTTGACCTTTGCCCTGCCATTGGCACCGTCTGTTGCACCTCCTCACCGTTTCCTCATCCTTCTTCTCCTCTCTCCCACGCCCCTACGCCCTCCCCAGATCGCCATGCTTCGGCCAGCCTTACCGCCGTCTCGGCGCCTCTGCCGGTGCCCTTGCCTCGCCCTCCTTTGCTGCCTCTGCGCCCTCGTCCTCGGCCCGGTTATTACTATGTCGTGCGGCGGCGGCGTCGTCTGCCCAGCCGCTCCAGCAGCGGCTATACAGCTACAAGCCCGCGGCGGCGTCCACCTCGCAGCCCAGGAACATCCACCCCGGCGGCCTCACCATCACCAAGACCACAAAGCCCGGCAAGCTCGACAAGCCCGAGGACCTCGTCTTTGGCCGGCGCCTTCTCCGACCACATGCTCACCATTGAGTGGAACAAAGGACGACGCTGGCTGGCGCCCCAGATCACGCCGTACCAGAACCTCTCGCTTCGACCCGGCCACGTGCGTCTTCACTACGCCTTTGAGTGCTTCGAGGGCATGAAGGCCTACAAGGACAGCCAGGGCCGCATCCGCCTCTTCCGCCCCGACAAGAACATGGAGCGCTTCAACAAGTCGGCCGCCCGCATTGCCCTGCCCACCTTCT
The DNA here is from genome assembly GCA_016097085.2 of Sporothrix curviconia. NCBI lineage: Eukaryota > Fungi > Ascomycota > Sordariomycetes > Ophiostomatales > Ophiostomataceae > Sporothrix > Sporothrix curviconia. The sequence continues at coordinate 10,961 of JADMNF010000173.1, read as the reverse complement.
CGCCAACCGCGCTCATCGAGCTCATTGCCCGCTTTGCCAAGCTCGAGGAGCGCTTCATCCACGCGGACCGCGGCTACTCGCTGTACCTGCGCCCGACCATGATCGGCACCCAGAAGACGCTCGGCGTCGGCCCGCCCGGCTCCGCCCTGCTGTACGTCATTGCCTCGCCCGTCGGCCCCTACTACCCCACCGGCTTCAAGGCCATCTCGCTCGAGGCCACCGACTACGCCGTGCGCGCCTGGCCCGGCGGTGTCGGCGACAAGAAGCTGGGCGCCAACTACGCGCCCTGCATCGTGCCTCAGCGCGAGGCAATGAGCCGCGGCTTCCAGCAGAACCTGTGGCTGTTTGGCGAGGAGGAGTTTGTCACGAGGTCGGCACCATGAACTTTTTCGTCGCCCTCCGCAACAAGGAGACCGGCGCCAAGGAGCTCATCACCGCGCCGCTTCGACGGCACCATCCTCGAGGGTGTCACCCGCGACTCTGTGCTGGCCCTGGCTCGCGAGCGGCTCGCCCCCGAGGGCTGGACCATCTCTGAGCGCAAGTACACCATGCAAGAGCTGGCCACTGCCTCCGCCGAGGGCCGCCTCATTGAGGCCTTTGGCGCCGGTACCGCCGCCATTGTGAGCCCGTGCGCAGCATCAGCTGGCGCGGCCAGATGGTGCAGTGCGGCCTCAAGGACCACGAGGAGTCGGGCCCTCTGACCATGCGCGTGAAGGACTGGATGGAGGGAATTCAGTATGGCGAGGAGGAGCACGAGTGGAGCTACCTCTGCGAGTAAGAGCCGGCCAGGGGACTACTGCGGTCTGTCTATCTTTTGTAGCGATTCGATGATGTAGAGAGATGAAAGCGACAAATAGAGAGTATGAAGAGCCCAAAAGATGCGAGCGAGATAGGTGATTGCCGGGCGCGTGGGTCCTGCAGGTCTTCCTGCAACTGCGGTTGAATCAACGAGTAATGAGACGCTGCTGTCAAACCATCATCTAGATCAACAACATTAAGCACAGTTCTTTGATAAAATGCAATTAATGTGTGGTAGATGATAAACGAAAAAAAAAAAAAAAAACCAACGTCAAGAATATACACAGTAAGCCGGCCACCGCCCATCCACAGCTTGCGGTCCCAGACTCTTCCCTAGGCAAATAAAAGGACAATAAAAAAGAATGATGCGTATGCCATCCAAAGATAGCGAGTCGTTGCGTCTAGCACAACCCTCTCCATCCCATTGTTGGCCAGATGCATGCACCGTCCCACCAGGCCCAGAGTTTGTTGTCCTCCTCTATGGGTGAAAAAATAGGAAAAGATAAAGGAAAAGAAAAAAGTGAAAGAACCGGGGTTTCTAAAAGTCTTTGTTTTCTGGTTTTTTTGTCGCTTCGTTTATTGTTTTGGTAGACGTCGTCCTCCAATCCGGCCACCAACCTTTGCTCACGTTCAGCAACCCTAGACCATCTCGCCCTGCCCGGCGATCGTCCGTCTACTTGCTCTCGGGGAAGGGGTCCTTCAGGATGCCCTCAGCCTCTAACCGCCGGCGGGCCTCCTCAAGCGCCCATGTTTGTATCCTAAATAACAGGGTCAATACTAGAGCTCCAGAATGCGTATCTGTCCGCACCAAATAGCGGGGGGGGGGGGGGGGAGGCGGAGGAAAACGAGGGAAATACGCACGAAGTGTCCGGCTTGAACGGAATCACACACGCAAACACAATCAGGCTGCCGCAGAAGCCCCAAAAGAACGCCTTCTCCCAGCCCTCGTTCTTGTACTTCTCGCCGGGCTTGACGCCGAACAGCCAGCCGCTCGGCGGGTCGTACTGCGAGCCGTGGCCACCCTGCCGCGCCACCGTGCTGGTGAATGTCCGCCGGGAGACCGCCGCTGCTGTGGATGCTGAAGACTTTGCCAGGGCGCGCTTGGCCGCGCTTGCTGCGATAGAAGACATGGTGGCTGCGTGTGTGTGAAGGCGGGAAAGGAGAGATTAGACGGTCAATTCGGGTCGCTCAGCTATCGATCGGAGAGTGTCGTCGAGGAGGTCGTCGTTGTTATCGTCACGGAAGCTTTTTTCACGGTTGGGCAGTGAGGGCTTTTTTGCTTTCTTTCGCCGGCGACGCCGCGTTTTCGTTTGGTATGCCGAAGATGGTCAAAAAAGGAGAGCGAAAGAGAAAAAAGAGAAGGGAGCGGAGATTGGGTGCTGCCGATGTCAATTGGGGCGACTGAAGTTGCTCGGGATGGCTCTGCTTTTCCCGGGGAAGAGGAGAAACGAGAGAGGCGGCGGTAGTCACTGGTGGTGCTCGAAAAGTCAGCCACTATCCTTGCCTGCACCGTGCTTCCCTCGCGCCTTCCCACCAGCACCAGTTTGCAGCGGGAATCATCGGAACCAAGGTCGGGCCGGACGCCCAAGCTGGCTTGAGGCGGGTCGAGGCGACCCACACGTGACCAGTCTCCAGCGAATCAGCGCTTGTCTTTTACACTACTGTCTCTGGCATTTGGCGCGATGCCATTGAGCTGTTGCATTACATTACAAGTCAACATGTCAGTTGTACGAGTATTACCAGGCCGTTCTTTTTGCGCATACTGTGAGATCTTGCTGCAAAGTATTGTATAAACGGAAACTCGACATATAGGGATTCATAAAAAAGAATATATACTTCAACATCTACAAAAAAAACTGATGTAAAAATGTAAGAGCATAAAGAATATATATATGTAAATAAATATTTATAAAACATTGATTTTTTTTTTACAAAAAAAAAAAAACACAACTAACGCACATAGTGGAAAGGTTGAAGGACTTCACACGAGACACGCTTCCACCACTACAAAACGCCAACATAATTAGAAAGTGCCGAGAAGTAGCGTGGATATTATGTAGCCGCATATGGAAACATTGGTTCACAAAACGAGCAACTTCTTTTTGCTTGATAATATGGCCAGCCCAAGAGAGGACTGTTTAATGCGTTTTTATATTTTGTGCCGTGCGTTTCTCCCACACAGTTAATTCATTTCCTGATTTCCATGCAAAGGCCTCCCTTGCTCTTCCCTCTCACAACGGCGGCAATGATTTAAAATGACACACTGCACACCCTTCATCCTCTGGCACTTCGTACCGCACCCTCCTGTACCGGCCCTCCATAAACCGTCCCTTCCCATACAGACCGTTCCGTTCCCCAAATGTGATGTGGATATTTTGTGTATGACCCTGTTTTGATCCTTTCCGTGATGGCTATGCGCTCTGACAAAATGTAGGCAAAAAGGGAAAATAGTAGAAGTGATAAAGACGAAAAGAAGACGCAAAGAAAATAAACAAATGCTAGATGGATATGAGTACAGGAACATGAGACCGTGCAGGTAAAATAATAGCACACCTAGATCCAGTTGTGTTTTTTTGTTGTAGTGTTTGGAGACCCTCCTAGTGTATACATGTTAACACAGCCGCCCGTAGACGCCCGTGCACATATGCAGAGACTGGCAAGGATTAATGTTGGAGAAAGAAGGGAGGATGCGAACTTGTGTTATCGCGTCCGGGAGGGGGGGATGAAAGGCGAAATGTGGTGATCTTGCGATGCCAAACCACTGCAAGATTACCAGTTAGTCTGCGGCCGGTCCATGCCATAGCCGTAGCCGTAGCCGTAACCGTCGCCACTGGAGCCACCCTAAGACTCCTCGTTGCGACGGGGGCCACGGTGGAAGCCACCGTTACCGCGTTACCGCCGTTACCAGAGTGGTCGCCGCCAGGGCCGCCACGACCGCGACCGCCACGACCACCACGGCCACGGCCATCACCTCCACGGCCGCGGCCGCGGTATCCGTTGCCACGACCGCGGAAACCATCGCGCTCGCTACGGCCACGGTTGTGGCGCTGAACCTGGTGGAAGCCATCGTTGGGGTCGGCAGCAGCCGCGTTGGCAGAAGCCGTCGTGTTCGCGTTCGGGGTAGAAGCAGGGATGGCGGTAGCCGGCTGCTCGGGCTGCTCGTCGGCCCAGGACTGCGTGTTGCTAGGTGCGGCAGTGGTGGCGGCGAGGCCCGTCTCGGTCTCAGCAGGATCGCGGGGCACCTGGACCCACTCCTGTGACATACTGAGATCCTTGGAGCCGTTGGCCGTGTCCCACTGGCTCTCGGCGGCTGCGTTGGCAGCCTCGTCGCCCACATCAGCATTGGCAAGGTTTGTTGGTAGCAGCCTCCGTCGACTCGTCCTCGGCAGTGTGGCCGTTGGTGAGCGCAGCGGTCTGCACAAGAGGGGTGTCGGTGCCGGCATCGATCTCGGTCAAGCTGGCGTGGACGAGGGTCGGGTCCGACTCAATCTGGACAGGGGCCTCGGACGAAGAGTCCTCAGCCTCGGCTGAGTAACAGGGCCTGCGTTGGCAGCGGCCTTCACCTGGGCGACTGTTATTGGTCAGCATGAGAATACAGAGGCAAATATAAGATAAAAGATATACAAGAGGGGCTTACAAGTCGTCTGCAGAGGCTCGTTGGAGACACCCTTAGTGGTCTCCTCGGCACCCTGAACGAGCTTCAGCATGGTGGACACGCCGCTCTCATCGCCTGAGTAGACCTGCAGGAGCACGCCTTCCAGGGCCAGGTTCTCGTCCAGCTGCTGGTTCTGGTCATCGGCGCGACGCGCAGCCGCCAGGCGCAGGAACTGGGAGAGGGTTAGGAGGCTGTCGTGCAGGTTCTTCTCGCCAGCAGCAGTTGCCGCCTCGGTCGCCTCGCGGACTGCATCAGCCTTCTCCTTCTCAAACTTCTCCGTCAGGGCCTTGGTGACTTCGGCCTTGTCGGAGGTGAGGCGCTGGCGGTAATCGGTGTCGAGCTTCTTGATCTGGTTGTACTGCTCCTCCAGCTGGGCGAGCTGGGCCTGGATAGAGGGCTTCTTGAGGACCTGCGCTTTCTGGTCGGGGTTGATGATCTTCAGGGTGACGAGCTCGTCGAGTGTCTTGTCCTTGTGCTCGGCAATGAGGCCGTCGGTTTTGGACGCGTTTGTCTGTGGCAAAGTTTGGTCAGTGTGTGTTTTTTCGTTTGCTTTCGTGGGGCTAAGCTATGCTATTTGGAGAGCTTCGGGGGAACAACTTACGAGCTTCTTGTTGGCGTTGCGGATGTTTCTGTACAAATGAGAAAAAAACAGGCGAGTTAGCATTCCATTACAGCCAATGAGGGGGGGGGGGGGTTGTCTCGCGATAGCTTGACGGGTCAAATGGCCCCAAGGGATTGGAACGCACCTGGACAGCTCCCGCAGGTAGATGGGCTCGCTCGAGTCGTCGCCATTGGCATCGTTGGGCGCAACCGACGCAGCCTTCTCGGACGGAGCAGTTGGAGCAGGCGACCCGGTGCGGCCAGCCTTGGCCTTCTTCTTCTTGCCGGCCTTGGCGTCGACAGAGGCCGCGGGATTCTGGACAGCGGACGCAGCCATTGTGTGTATTGTGGTGATTGCTTGGGAGGGCAAGGTTTTTCGGGAAGCTTGGTCGAGGCTGTGATCGAGGCTCGAAAAGTACGCGAGGATGGGGTGCGCAGAGATGCACGGGACCGTAGCAGATGAATGGGGATGGAGGAAGGGAAGAGTGAAGTAGATGGACGGAAGAGAGAAAGAGAAGTAGGCAATGAGGAGTTGAGAAAGAGAGAAAGGAGGAGAGAGGAGAGGAGAGGAGCAGAAAATGAGGAAAGACAGCTAGAACGGGGGTGCGTGACCTAAAATAGCTGCTCCAGAGAAAGTGGGTATGGCAACGAAGGAGAATTGGCTATGCAAGAGAGACAATTGCAAACGATGCGGGATTGCGTTTGAGGTGGAAGAGAATGAAGAAGGGTGGTTATGGTTTTTACTGCAAAATTCACGAGGTCTGTGAAGGTGTGAAGGGGCTAATTTCTTAATTTATTTTGGACAGTGCTCTTGAAAACCCACGACCTGTGTTTTGATAGTCAAACAGGTGCGACAAGGCAGGAACCACCGCGCGCGCACCTGCCTGTTTGCCCTGAGGATATGAGTAGTGCGCTCTTGCCTTCCGTCGCCTTCTACCCCACGCGACTTTCTTCCCTGTTTGGCCAATCAGAGCGCCGTCTGCATTGGCCTAGACCAGGCCCTGGAGCTAACTCTTGCTAACAAGAGTGCCTGATGGGGCTTGAGCGCAAGTGCGGCTTCGCTGTAGGTCGGCGGCGTGTGTACCCACAAAATGCCTCCAAGCAAACGACAGCCGGAAACAACAGCAACAAAGCGAAAGAGACGAGAGACAGGAGGCTGCAAGCAACACGCACACCCTTGTGTGCCCGTTTGTCACCAGGCAACGATGCAGGGGGCCACGAACAAACAGTAACGGATAAACTCGTACGGAGCACAAGGCAACACTCTGTAAACGATGCTCTGTGAGATTGATTGCTACCAAAGACCCGATGCTTTTGGTATGCAGACAGTGAATGGCGAAGAAAGTATCTAGGGATCGAGGCTCGGCCCTGACAAGCTTTACTGGCTCCCAGATCTGTGCACACCACACGATTGGCGTAGGCCTCTCTTTGTTGAGCATCGTTCGCTGATCTGCCTCGAAAACAATTTAGATACTTGCCCTGGGCAAATGTAGCTGAAAAACAGATACTCTGTCGCGACAATTGCTTGTAGCACTGACGGCCAGCTGCGACTTTTCGGCGTGGCCCTGACGCTGCTGACTGGCCTCGTTCTTTTCGACTGTGGCTTGTCCTCGACCCGGGCTGTCCCCCAAGTGTGCTCATGTCGTCTGGTATCATGGCAGGAAGGTGATATGCGGAATGTATGAGCTGATCTGAGTTGATGGAGAGCCACGCCGTCGAATCGTGGCTGTTTTCTTTCTGGCAGGGTCTTCAACCCTTGAATTTGAGGACGGTGTCCTGTGTGGGCAAGAGAAAGACTGTCAGTCCGGCAACTTGATGAACGCACGAGATTCTTTTTCTTTAAAAAAAGGAAAAAAAAAACTCACCGCAGTCACTTTCTTGACACTGCGTGCGGTGATGCCGCGCTCGCCGCCGCGCTTCGACTCAATAGCCGCTTCTTTCACGAGGCTGGTTTTACGTTTCGTTAGCTGTGAGAACCAGGGAGAGGGCAGGTCACAGAGCAGCAAAAAACATACGTCTGCATGAAGAGGAGGTAATCGAGAAAGATCTGTGAAGTCATTAACATATGAAATCAGTCACATTGCTTTCTCTCCGCAGCAACGCGTCTCGGTACTCACGACAACGTCTGCATTGCGGCTGAGATTGGCATTGGCGTGGGCCTTGACAATCTTCTTCACCGTCGCGCGCGGGTACATTTTCTGTCCAGGTGCCATGGCTGCTGTGTCGAGTGGTTGTTGTGAAGTTGGTTGAGGGACGTGGTAGATGCGACAGTGTGAAGCTCTTCAGGTGTTTACTTGATAATGCGAAAAGCGGAGTCGCGTTTGGCGCGTTGCCTGATGCTTGGATTAATGTAATGAGGGGAACCTTGACAGTGGAGGCTTGATCCGCCAATAGCAGATCTTCACTGTCTAAGATGGGTTATGGATTCTTGATAAACGAGCCCAGCTTGCTTTTTCTTTTCTTCTTTTCTGAATTAAAGGCTAGCTTGAGCGATTGATGTTTCGATTATGGTAATTATATATGAGAGTCAACTATTGCACCGAGTTCTTGCACAGTTTAGAGATCCCTCCTTCCCGCGGTTCCCTAGTATTTTAGCAGCACCAGCAGCACACGCCCCGCTTGTTATCGTTCTGTCCCCAGTGGGCGAGTTTTGGCGGGGCAAGGCACCAAAGTGGCAGAAAAAGCTTCTTTCCGCTCCAGGGCCCCTGAACCAATAGCTTCCCGCGCAACGACGACAGCTCCTTTGCACACACGACAGCGACCACGACCGTGCCGGCTACTCTGCAAAACTTGCAGACCGTCCGAGAGATTTGCGCCTTTACATACAAGACCGGGTCAGCGTGCGCCGACAGCGCAAGAACAGCCGCCAGTTTCAACTATGCAGCGCCGAATGGTTCGTTGATGGGCCCTTGCCTTGCGCCGGCTTTCTCCTTTTCTTCTTTTTGCTGTTTCCTTTTTCTTCAAATGACACACCCGTCGCTAACTACAAAATACAGCTCAGCAGAGAGGACGAGGAGGCCGCGGGCCCCGAGGTTGAGGTCCGCCGCGAGGACCAGGCAAAGATCAACAAGTTCAGCCGGTTGCACCAGCGCGAGCTGAACCTGGAGGAGCAGCTCAAGGCGCTGAACAAGGAGAAGGAGGAGATGGACGACATCAGCACTGAGCTGGAGCTCGTCGACGAGGACGACAAGGTTCCGTATGTGGTGCCCTCGTGCCCTCTCTCTGCTCTCTGCCCTCTGCCCTCTCTCTATTGCCTCATTTGACGACAGCTGACAAACTGCTGACCCTGCCCCCTCCAGATACAAGATTGGCGACGCATTCTTCCAAGTGAAGGCGACAAAAGCCTCAAGATGGTCGAGGTCTCGTCCTCCAAGATGGAAAAGGAGATTGGGCTGCTGGAGGACAAGATGAGGTCGGTGCGGGAAGACATGACACAGCTCAAGGTGGATCTGTATGCACGCTTTGGCCGCAGCATCAACCTGGAGACATGAGTTCTGCGCTGGGGCCTTGCCGTGATAATATTCCTTCAGCTCCTCTTGCGCACGCTTTTCTCTCTCCTCCCTCCTCCTCCCTCCCTCTCTTCCTATCTTTGTACATGTCCCTGCTGGGGTCCGGATGGGCCCCGATTCTTCCTGCTAAAGGCGTTCTCTTCTTCTTTTTTCATCTCGTCATTCACAATCTTACCAACATTATACCCGTTGCTAAAGTGCATGGCATCGGGCAGGTCTTCTACTGGGGGAAATGCTCACCGTGGTTCTGCTCGGCTGTCCGCCCATTGGTCGATTCATGCTCAATGTAGACGGCTAGGATTCCCCTTGGCAGCTGGTAATGGGCGTGACTCCATAAGCTGGCAGTGCTGAACAATCAAATTGCACGTTTGTCATCGGAGATGGGTTGGATGTCGCAGCGGAGACTCTTTGCTGTTGCGAATTGCGGCCCTTGTGTTTACATGCATTACATCGGCTCTTGTGTTGTTTGTTCAGCCAGGACCACTCCGCAAACCAGCACCAACCTATGAGTGCTCGGCTCAAAGCGCGAAGTCGCGAGCCCAACCTGTTCTTGCGGAGCCTTTCAGTTTGGCTTCTAGCTGTTGGCTTCTGGCTGGCCGTGGTTCTTTCCCTCTTATTCTCTACCCGCCCTACTCCGCCATTCTGGACCCACTTAAACCCCCGACCCCGGTCAAAGAAAACCCCAGGCTGTTGGCATGCCTTTCCCGTTTGTTGCTTGTTTGGGCAGCCTTTGCTCGGTTCTTTGCATATTTTTTTTGCCCTGTCTCTGACGTCGTAATTACTTTTCCCGCTCACATCTCCTCTGTGGCCAGCCCTGTGTGGCCAGCCCTGTGGCCGGCCCCCCGTTATCGCTGCTTCAATCGCTCCTTCTTCCCCTAAGTCCTTGCCGGCTAAGACGGCACCTTCCCGTCCTAGTCTCTCCTCCGCTCCTTCTGCCTTGTCGTGTTCTCCAAAATGATACTGCTACTCCACGCAAAAAAAAAAAAAACCCGCTGATGCATCGCCTTGCCCTCAGCTTTTATGCACCTATTGCCGTCTCCAACACCCAAGATACATGTACATGTACATGATTCCAGTCTCCAACTTGTCCCAATATGTCCGTGACGCGCGCACATCGCCGCCTGATCGCTGCTGATCCGCACCGGGGCGGTTTTCGGAGCAGTCGAGGCTCCATGGGCCAATGTGCTTCATTGCATTTGGCCGTGGTCTTCCCAAGAGGCCTCAAGCCTGCCGCGGCGGCATGTTTGGCCCTCAGGACTCGTAGAAAAGTAAGACGGAAAAAACGAGCCGGGCCCGGAGCGTATTTGCTTCTTTTGATGCTCCCCATAAAAGTGGACCCAGGCCGGGCCGATCGTGGATGCTTTGTATTTTTTTCTGTTCAGTTTTGGGAAGGCAGTTTACCAGCCCAGGAAGACGATAGACGCCCATGACTCCGCAATACACTCACGCGTGTTAGTATTACGGAGTAATGTGCCGTCATATTTGCTCGTCTGTAGTTTCCCGATCCTCTTGCTCCTTCTTGTCTGTAGTTTCCCGGTCCTGCCTCTTCCAGATCTGAAATTTGATTCCTTTTTTTCCTTTCGTTTTGCTATTTCCCCATCGTTGCTTCCCCTTTCTGTTCGTTCTCCCTTCCCCTTTCCAACCCACTGGTCGCTCTTTCCATTGGTATTCTTTTTAATACGGAGTATTTCCCTCCTTCCTCATTTTGTATTTTGTCATACCTCCCCCTATCCCAGTCTTTCTCCGTCCTACCCCAATCTGATATTACAGACTATCCATGCTCGTCTTTTAACCACTTCATGCCACCATCAATCACGCTGTCCGTTCTCTATTTATTTTAACGTCGACGACCTTTGCGAAACGCACAGCTGGAGCTGTGGCCATTTGGACCTGCTGACGTTTTTTTTTGTACATTTTGACGTCAACTTTGGCGGTCCCTTTTGCCTCTTTTCTTTTGGTTATTTCATTTTGTGGACGATGTAACGACAGCAGCAATATATGCATCGTTTAAAACGACAATTGGATTTCTAAACACGTAACATCCTACCGGCACGGTGCAGCAGATGGCCGACAAGTCATCATCAACCACCATTCATAGGAGCGAACAGCATGAGCAGCAGCCGCCACACGTCACCGAGGCGAGTCACGCCCGGCAGCAGCATCGTATGCAGAGATTCTGGTGCACAGCGTCTATTTTGATGCCTGCGAAGCAATATACTAACCCCAGAGATAGATGGCCTGCGGCAAACAATCAACGACATGGACGAGAAAGACGCGGCGGACCGCTACCGGAGGAGGCTGCCGAACAACATTGCTGGCGCACACATCCACCTCGTTGGCGCAGAGGGCTCGAAACATCACAACATCACCAACACGATCTCCAGGACACCGAGTCTGTC